>JASGAT010360249.1:1474-16174 GCA_030220025.1 Chelon auratus | reverse complement strand
GATGCTAAAATGAAATTGAATAGAACTGAATATGTGGGCTAGCTAAAGATTATGTACGACGTGTTGATACTTAACACGAAGGGTAAGCTACACTCCTTCCACTTCACATCCTCAGTTCAGTTTCCTTGTTATTTTGAAATGTTGTGGAAGCTAAGCGTAAACCCAACCCTAACAACCAGACAAGAATTCCCTTTACAATTTCTAGACACTACATCTATGTCAGCTATAAATCTTTAACACAAATGATCCCACCTAAGAGAAGGGCACGAGCTTAGCTTCACCTGAAACCACTTGTGAACCAAATAGAAAGTGCAGGTGTTATTTCGTGGCCACACTGACCACACCTGATGTTGTGGAAGCTAAGCGCATACCCAACCCTAACAACCTGACAAGAATTCCCTTTACAGTTCCTAGACACTACATCTCTTTTTTAAAACGTGACTTCAGTATTTTGTATATGTCCAATAGGGATGTAACAATAATTAAAAGGAAACGAGAAACCGTAATACCCAGTCCACTGTACATATCGTGATACTCTCATGGCATTTGCGTTTTATAGCATTTATTTATTTATTTTTATTAAGAAAATTAGTATTTGTTTTAATTATATTTTATATCTAGTTCATTGTTGAGACCTTGCCATGATCCCCATTGCCATCCCCATAGAGAACCAAAATGCCTCCAAAATTGTGAACTGAAGTGAACTGCGGGGTTTGTGTATTGTTACACTCGTAATGTCCAGCCTGATACCAGTCAAACAGCTGTGTGTTATCAGGATGTGTTAAAGGTAAGTACAAACAGGGAAATAAACCTGACCTAGGTGAAACCTTCCTAAAATTTACATTTCCCCTCGGCGAGAATAAAGACGCTCACTGTGAAACACATACTGCATATTGCATATTACTTTGCATGCTTGGTAACTTTGTGAACACGCATACACACATGATATGGACTTGAATTGGTACTCATTTAGACACTAGAGGCCCAGGTTAAAGTCAACTTTAAACTCACCTCTCATGCTGACATCAATTGGGTTCAGTCCTGCTGCAAACACTTTGACAATGACCTCATTGGGGTAGTTGACAATGGGGAAACTGGCATTTCTAGTGAACCGTAAAACATCATTGCTTCCATATTTATCAATGACCCAGGCAGGCATAATAGTCATGTGTCTGCTGGATGTACTGAACAGTCTTGTGCTGCTGCCATGCCTGGAGACTGAGGTTTGTACACGTGGTGATTTACAAAGATGCTGCAACAACCTACTGCACACCAAATACCTAACGGAGCTCATCTCCACACTTCCAAGCGCCAAACGTTTGTAAGTTAATTAGCAGACGGGATCATTTAAAAATGTGTAGGCATCTAAATTACATTAAACCGCCTTTCAAAGTTCGCTATAACACATCAATAAGGTCTGCCTGTGAACAATTTCTTTCTCCTTGTTCAGATAAATTCAGTAATCCCAACGTTGAGAATCCTTTCAAAACAATGTCCTTCTCTTCCGCAACATGCCTCTTCCTGGGCCGGCGTCCTGACGATTCCAGCCTCTCCACCAATCAGAGCGCGGCATCCTCAAGCGCTGTCCAATCACAGCGCACGCTGTTAGAAGTTGACGATCGTATCAAACATGGCAGCGTCCTGCCGTTGCACACTGTGAGAAGGTTGTCAGTAAAGATATTTGGGAACATGCTCGGCCTCACAATAAAGGAGGTTAGTACGGCTGGCTGTTTTAAGCTGGTCTTCTTGTTTGTCTTCCGTGTTTACTTTCAGGCAAACTATAAGGAAATGTTTCCTCTCTTTGTACTGCTTCCTATGTAGTAGCTTTGCATTAGGAATAGCTAATAAAAGGCAGCTAATAGGCTTCGAAAACTGTCTTCCTGTATAAAGCTTCTAATATATGTTCGTGTGCACTTAGTCCTTATACGAATTGACGTTCACTACTGCTTGGTATACATATGATAAGTCTAAATGTGTCATAGGTGTGGAAGCAAGGCATTACAATTTAAACATTGAGTAAGTGCACATGTGTTAGATGGATAGTATTAAAGACAGAAAATACTGTATAATTATGCAGAAGGATCCTGTTCAGAGGGTTTTCAGATAGTCATTGCTTGTTATATTATAGCAATAATATATAATATATGGTATAGTATTGTCCAATGGAATGTAGTTTCAAGATGCATACAACATAATAAACAATCATAATCATACCTGAGTACAGCAAAAGCCCGTTTTTTCACTGTCACACTGTCATGGCCTACAAAAGGCCTGTTCAGATCTTGCATCAATTCAATCTGGGAAATCCAATCATGTAAAAGACCAAGTGTGAACACCCCCGGGATGCGTCGAGATTTGGAGATAGTCTGGGTCGCGTGTGTCCACATTCTTTTGCTAGTGTGAACTCAATGCATCCTGAGTTACATTAAAGGCACCTGAATACAGCTTTGTCAGTCAAGTGTTATTCGTAGCAACTTTGTTTCTCAGCGGTGACGAGACAAAATATCCACAGTCAGACAAAGGAGTCACATTTCACCACTGGTGTCACATCCGTGTTCTCCAGGTGTCTTTGGCACTCCGGGAGGGAAGAATCTCCCCAACAGAGCTCTGCAGGAAGTGTCTGAATCGCATCAGGAAAACGCAGCATCTCAACGCTTACATCACAGTGACAGAGGAGCTGGCACTGAAGCAGGCCCAACAAGCTGAAACTAGACTTCTGCAAGGTATGGACATGTGAGCTTGTATTTGATTCTGTTCTGAGTGTGGAGTCATAGGTGCTACTGTTTGATGGTGATGGTATCCTTCTCCAGGTGTCCCTAAAGGTCCTCTGGATGGAATCCCCTTTGCAGTCAAGGACAACTTTTGCACAGAGAATATCAAGACCACATGTGCCTCCAGGATGCTTAAAGGTCTGTGTGAACTGCCTGTATGATACATTTACTGTACCTTATATTCTTCACTCTATGTCTATCAGTAATGATAACACACCATTACTTTTTCTGCAGATTACACACCACCATACAATGCTACAGTGGTCCAGAAGCTCCTTGATCAAGGGGCCGTTCTATTGGGAAAGACCAACATGGATGAGTTTGCAATGGGGTAAGACTATTATTACCAGTGTGAAAATGGGTTTGGTAACAGCTGGATAGTTGCAAATTCCAGTCTGGATTTGTTTTACAACTGTGTATGAATACAAAGAGTACATTTTCAGGATTTTGTGTTTGTTTTTCTCTTAGTGCAGGCAGTACTGATGGGACTTTTGGTCCAGTAAAGAACCCCTGGAGCTATGCTGCGCCCTACATAGAGCAGACAGGTGCAGTGCCAGATTCTGACTGGGTCATCACTGGAGGAAGCTCTGGTGGAAGCGCTGCAGCTGTGGCCTCACTCACCAGCTACATGTGAGGGAACACACTCTCTGTTTAAAGATAACTGTTACAAAGAAGAAGAAAATGATGTGATTTGAAATGGCATTTATTTACTTGGCAGGGCTTTGGGTTCAGACACAGGTGGTTCCACACGTAACCCCGGAGCTTTGTGTGGAGTTGTGGCCCTGAAGCCCACTTATGGTCTCCTGTCCAGACATGGTCTCATACCCCTGGTGAATTCCATGGATGTGCCTGGCATAATGACACGTAGTGTCAGTGATACAGCCATCATCTTAGGTAGGAAGCAACTGACGGCAATAAACACGTGACAGTTTATTGTCCTGCACTGTTGTCTAGTATTCTGCGTAGTCAACATCATCTAGGTCTGTAGAGGAACTTTAAAACCTTTTTTATATGTTTTCAATATTAATCATTCTATATAAACTAGATTTGCTCTTCTTTATTGCTGTGCATTTGACATGCTGCCCTCAAATAATGAACTTAAGCTGGTGTATACTGATATGTGTAACAGGGATCCTCCAAGGGCTTGATATTAGAGACTCAACAACAGTCCCTGCCCCATCATCACTAACAGAGCTTCCTGAAGACTTTGATGTTAAGAACATCCGTGTAGGCGTCCCTAAGGTGAGTTCAGCTCTGTATTAACAACATTACGACCATGTTGTATATTGTCTTAGCATCACCCTGACATTATAGACTGCAATTCCTCTTTTTAAAATACAACCAGGGCAATAAAACATGCAGATTTATAATGCGGAACAGAGCAGGGAGTGAGCAACAAAAAACAGTTCATGTTTGCTGAACACATTCTGTCAAACAATCATTTACTAGAAAAACTATTTATCACATGTCACCTATATATTTTTGTTGGCACAGACGGACAGAAAGGCATCAAGTCAAATTCCTTGTGAAGTACAAGATTAGTATTTTTAAATCATTGTGTGCCGTGCAACTACATGAATGAGCAAACTTGCATTCTGATTCCAAATGTGCTTGTCCTGTCCCTTATTATATGTCAGGAATACCATGCCCCGGGGTTGTCTGAAGAGACTCTAGCACAGTGGAGTCGTGTGGCTGACTTATTTGAGAGCGCAGGTGCGCGGGTAGAGCAAGTGTCGCTCCCCCATACCCAGCACTCCATCGTGTGCTACCACGTCCTGTGCCATGCTGAAGTGGCATCAAACATGGCCCGCTTTGACGGCCTGGAATATGGTGTGAACCTGTCTGTAGCATACTGGATCAGTGCTTTGGAACAGTCATGTATACGTTGCATGTCACATAAGGAAAGTAATGTTATTGATTTCTGTTGCTCCGCTGCCAGGCCACCGTAGCGAAATGGACAGCTCAACAGAGGCCATGTATGCTTCAACACGACATGAGGGCTTCAACGACGTAGTAAGAGGGAGGATACTGTCTGGAAACTACTTCCTGCTAAAACAGTAAGACAGCATCCTTCTTTTTCAGATCATTGAAGTGAATCTAGCATTTCTCTGCTTGAGCCTTTCTATTGCCATCAGTCTCTAGAGTTACAAGCAGATTTGTTTATACACTAAACAATCTTTTTATTGACGTTATTCTGCAGCATTGCAATACTGTCAACCGGCAGGAATTAATCATTGACATCCTCACGTACTTTTTATCAGGAACTACCAGCACTACTTTTTGAAGGCCCAGAAAATCCGCCGGCTAATAGCAGACGATTTCAAACGTGTGTTCGGCTCAGGCATTGACATTCTGCTGACGCCTACCACACTGACGGATGCAGCCCGTTACCATGACTTCACACAGGAAGACAACCGTACACGCAGCGCACAAGAAGATGTCTTCACGCAGCCTGCCAACATGGCAGGTAAGAAGAGAAAAAAAATCCCCTTCAGACAGAACCTGTGGCAGCACAGATGCGTTCTTAGGAAGTGTGGGAGGATTCAAGAACTTAAACATTCTACATTATGGATACACATACTGTGAACACCCACACCTGTAACTGAAAATAGTTATACTATACTAGAGATAAGGCTTCTTCCTAGTTTCCACTCTGCAACAAAGGCAACTTTGAACGTAAATGTCAAAGTGAAGTTAAAAGGAGAAATGAGTATAGGCAAAATCAGTTCTCTCGCTTTTTATTGCACTCCAAACTCACTTCCAACTATCCTTGGGACTATTTGTTTCCTTTTTCTGGAACTTAACTTAAACTCTCGTTTTCTTCACCCCAGGTCTACCTGCTGTTTCTGTGCCTACAGCATTGTCGAGACGGGGCCTTCCCATTGGCTTACAGCTTATAGGCCCAGCTCTCCAAGACAAGAAGCTGCTCTGTGTTGCCCAGTGGATCGAGCAGAGGGTGGGGTTTCCCTCCATCAGGTACTCTGATGACTCCAGTGAAAGCAGGGATGATACAGGACTCACCAAAAAGGAGCAAACTTCAGCTGTATGACACAACGAGGGATACAGGGAACCAACTGTTCCAACCAGAAGTCACATTTGATGGACTTCAGATGTGACCAAGTAAAAGGATGTTCATTGCGTAACATCCTGCTGCTTTGTACTTGTGTGAAGGTGGTGCAATTAAATACCAAATCTTGTTGATCTATTTACACAGAGTCACATGCGCATTATGTTTAAGAAGCATCCAGTCATGCACATATTGTATGACAGTGTATTGAGAGCAGTGAACCTGTCCTTAAATAAACACATTGTGCTTAGTTCTATTCTTTACCCGTCGTATCGTTTTACACTGCAAAAACCCCGCAGTACTTTCAGGTCAGTCAGTCTGACGCGTTGGTGCAGACAGAAAAATTCTATTGAAAAACTATTGAATATGAGTGTTAATTGTGATTTATAACGTAAATAAAATTATGGTTATAACGGTTATAAGGAGTGCAATACACAGACCAAACCTAAATCAAATCAGTACTTAATGTGACCATGCTGTTCTTCGCGCAACTTAATCCCAGACTGTATGATGTTGGGATCAGGCTTAGAACATTCGTGTCCTGACTCCCTGTGCAGCAGAATTAATTGGGGACCAATAAAATGGTACTGCATCATGGACAACAAATAAAATGCTTAAAGCGTCATTCTCTGTACAGTCATGAGAGGATTATAGTACTCTTTCAGATAGCTATCTTATGCCGTTGTGTCACAATGTGGTAAGAGTCGTATTGTAAGAAGGTGTGTGCAATGTCAAAATTCTCAGAACATTATGATCATGTCATCTTTCAATCACACATTCAAGTGTTGAAGTCCACTTGATCCACTCAAGTGAAATCTATCCAGCCAACCAATCACAGTACTGGAGACTGGCCTAAACTGGGGAGAAAAAATAGGCTCAGGTTCAAAGTTCAGCAATGACCTCGTCTTACACATTCACCCATTGCAGCCGGTACTTCTTCCTCTTTCTTGTATGTATCAATGCTCAACACGACACTTTGAGCAAGTCTGCCGGACATGAATGTGAGGAGTATATTTTTGTACACTGAAGAGTTGTGCAAACCTTACCTCAGTGGGCCATATTAAGACGATTAAGAAGAGGGTAAAGAGGCCTGCTAGAAGTGCTGGCATTGTCTCATTGTCTCATTGTAGGGACATTAGCAATGAGGAGTATCATCCTTAAAGGCACATTTTAACTTTGGACTCAAAGCTTTCCCTGCTTAAAGAACTTATTTGTAATCAAGACAATCACATACAGTAACTGGTCTCTAAAATGTCTAGGCATGCATCAGCATCTAAACGATCTGGTTTAGTAAAGCACCATTCACACATATGAAGCTTCTCATCCATGGAAACGACACTCGTACTCTAGGTAAAAGTCATTCCAGAGAGCTGCGACCTGAATGAAAAGTTATGAAATGGCTTCTCAGGTTGTAATATTGGCGTCTGAAAAAGAAAGAAAAAAGGTGAAATGTCTCTCAATATCTCCCACACACAAACACAGGACAGAACAGAAGACAGAGAGCCCAGCCTGGGCTCTTGTTTCCTTTGACATTCTCCTCTCCGGATGCAAGTATCCCCTTCTCCTCTCTTTCATCCGTGCTCCATCCCTCCCGCCTGCCCAGCGCTTTCCAAAGCTGCTCATTTGATCCCGATCTCTGTGTTCATTACGCAGAGATCGGGATCAAGTGAAGGTAATAAACACTTTAATTGGATTGGATTACAAAACAAATAGTGCCTTTTTGCTTCACAGTGCAGAGTGATGATATAGTGATTGTAAGTTCTGATATTAGATGCAAACAGTACATGCGTTCATGAACGAGTTCAGGAATTTGCTTTGCAAATAAACATCTATTCCCCAGAATACAATGGCAGTTCTTAGAACTAAAATAAGCAACAAGCGTGAGTGTTCGCTTTCTTGTTAAACCTGCGGAACAACTAAACAGGTGGCCTGTGTCAGGGGAAAGTTTTCCAAACTCCCCAAACCTTTATAGGTACTGGTTGCTGGACAGTGAGCTGTTTCCTCCATCATTTAGCTTGATGCTGAGATAACTTCTTTGGAAGCTATCACGTGTGACAGCTAACCACTACACCGCCCACTATGGGTTCATCTGTTTATTTATGAACTTTTTTATTCAGTCTCCATTACGTAAATGTTGACACAGTGTTTGCTTGTGTTCTTAGTTCTCTAGTGCTCTTTGCATGTCGTAGGTGGAAAATCTGCATCTGCATTGGTTTCATTTCCAAAACAAAACATCAATCCCTCTTGGATGATCGACAAAGATATGTGTGTGCATGTATTCAGAGAGTGCAAGATAGAAAAAAACTCTCATCTATATGTGCTGAGCATTACTGGGAAATAACACGACCATAGAAACTTGCACATGGTTCCCGCGGTACAATGTAATAGAGATTATGGCTGCTGTTATTTGTTTCAAATTCAGAAATACAGTGTGATTGAGTTAGAAGTGTCACCCCAAAGCTAATGTTTGCCATTTAAATGCAAAATATTGTAAAATGTGATTTTAAAGAACTTATTTGTTTCAGAGTGAAAAACAGGAACACGAGTGTTTGTGGTAGGGTGGGGGTTGCGGGCACATCCTGTTCAAGTCCTGTTCGGTTCAGGTACAAGAAGGCGGGAGCAAGCCTGGAGAACAGCACATGCTGTAATTAAAATAAGCAAGTCTGGACTTTGAGTTAATGCTCACCTTGCCCATACAGATCCGTATACAGTACAGGATGTGTTCACTCAAATTGTTATGTTTATTCTCTTTAAATCATGTATCAGGTTATGTTTTTGCACAGGATGTGGTATTGATGCTCATTGGTGTGATGATGCATACCCAAATAGATCTTATTAGTGCATTAAATCTACAAGTGATGCTGTCTCTACATCCTCTACGTGACATCATTTAAGATGATAAACACATGTATATAATGTATCAAATGTATTGTAATTTACACCCACCCCATCTGTGCAATGTTTTGCACTACTACTTTTAAACTACATTTAAACAATCATTATGATTGTATTAAATAAATAAAGAGTGAATTAATTTAGGATATGTCTTACCAGCAACTTTGCAGAACCGCACTGATACCTAGCAGCACATGCACAAAGTATAATGTACCTAAAGCTGTGGCGAATACCATTAGTTTAGCAGGCCATAAATGAACCTTTAGTTCAAACTGGAACACTTTTGTACAAAATGCCATGCAATCCATCCAACATTTGTGGAAACATCTCACTAAAACATCACCAACGTCAGCCTCATTTCGGCAGTAGTGGAGATTCATCATCAATAAACCAAGAATAGACTGGATTCAGTCATAATGCATCAGCTGTAACCAGGTTTTAGACACAGACAAACTTTTGGTTGCTTAACATTTCCCAGCTGCATCACTAAACATGTCAGATGATGCAACTGTGCCAGTTTCACTGAAAAAAAAGAAAAAAAAAACATGACGCAACTTTGGTATCTGCTTACCGCTTTCTCTGAAGATGAGTCAATTTCCTCATCCATCTGCGCAGATCAGATATTTGTGTCAGTCCAATTAGTGAAATATTTCCTTCTGGACCCAAGTGCTGGACCAGTTGACAGACAAAGTAACTGTTCTTTTTCAAATTGTATGCCAGCAAGCATCAACATCTAAACAGTCTGGTTTAGCAATGGTGCTTTAGTAAAGCACCATTCACACATATGAAGTTTCTCCAGCTTTTCATGAAGCTGCTTCTTCTCCATGAAAAAGACACTTATAGTATTGGTTAAAGTCATTCCAGACAGCTGCACCATGAATGAAAAGTTATGAAATGGCTTCTAAGGCTGTAATATTGGTATCTGTAAAAAGAAAGAACATGAAATGTCTCTCAATATCTCCCACACACAAACACACAACAGATCAGAAGACAGAGAGCCCAGCCTGGAATCTCAGTTGCTACTGTCAAAAGTCTTTTATCAGCTGAAGGTCGAACACACTAGCATGTTGCTTGGAAATGCAACTTCACTTCCTTTTAAGATAATGACATGCACCACTTGACTATTATGGCGATGGGTATGACTTCATTGTTTCACTTCCCCCACAGTTCTTGTTTAAAAGATATAGGGTAGCAATTTTGACATATTGATGAGCAGAAATGATGTTTTAGACTCTACAGGGGCATAGTGGAATGTGTGTTAAATCTGTGCTGAGGGAAAAATAGGTTCTGAAAGCATGAAAGGCCGAATTCAGAGCCGTTTGATCATAGTTTCGAGTGAAAATTCTGCTTGGAAATGACCGAGACTGCTCAGCTCTGAAAGCTAAGGAGTGTCCTTCACCTTTTGCCCTCTCTCCTCCATTCTATGCACTCCATTGCATGCACCCTCCCCCTCCTTTATCCAGTGAACAAACAGCTATACCTGAACTCGGGTTTCTCTTTACATTCCAGGTGGATGTAGGAGATGGTTGGAGTGGACGAAGGGGAGGAGGAGGTGCCTAAAGTGGTCACACTCCAATGGTCAACCAGAGGAGAAATTGTTTTCGCCAAATCGCACTCCAGTTTCACAGTGGAATGTGTCTAGTGCTCGGTCAGTCCTCTCTGAAGTAGTGACAGTCCAAATTTACATTGCTTCTTCCAGAAACATGTTTATGCGGCACCTGAAGAAGTTGGGAGAGGGGTCAGTGAGCAGAGGTCCTGATCAGGGTCTTTCAGATAAGATGAGCGAGACAATACAGCCTTTGTCATGTAATCAGAGAGGGATGCAGTTCCCACACAGATCAAGAGTGGGTGGTGGGGGCAAAGACAGGCAAATTCCAGCAGTCTGCCCTGCCACAGATAGAGACCCTTTGATGGCAAAGCCCTTGCAACAGATAGGAGGAAAGACTTTTTTTTTTTTTTTTACATTTGTCTACTCACATCCTCCCTTTATGTTGTTAGGAAATACCATGTAACATTTGTTGCAAATGGGTGGTTCATTTTGCCACATTGTCCATGACTTTCAGTTATGTGAAATTCATGGGTGGCTTGATTGCATTTGAGGAAATTTGTCCCCACAGGCTTTCCATTTAAAATCACTTCAAGTTTAGAATCGCTTACACTGTAGCACTAGGAAGCCCTCATTCGCAGCCTATGAAACAGTATACGTGATTCAGATACTGACTGGACTGAAAATTTGCATGCACTATACACAAGTTGTTTCAAATCATCATTTCCTCACAGCTCAGCAGGTTTCCCTATGCCTGAGATCAAGAGTCTAAACTTGAAGCAGATCCAAATAATCTCTTGTAAACCCCTTCAGTTAGTTTAGTCTCAAGACTTTTTCCATATGAGCAAACACATGGAGATAGGAACTCTTTTTTTAAAAAAAAAAGTTTTTGCAACCACAATTCACATTAAAAATTGTCAAGATTCATCTGTCATTTAAAGCTTTATTGAAATTACAAAAATATCAGTTATAAAAGCACAGTCACATGTCTTTATATTTGTTATTTTTTGTATATATTTTCCCAATCAGTACTTGTTTCTCATTCCCCTGGTAATTTTTAAGTCGTCACTGTTTTGTATACATTTTTGACAAATTCTGTGCTACTGTGACAATTTCCCATAGCTACGTGGGATCAATAAACATGTCGTATCTTACATCTCCTTTTGTACAGAACTTTAAATTAGGTTAAGTTAGGCCAAGAAACGTGGACTCATTGGAATCTTTTTAAATCTCCAAATAGCTTAAAATGGGGACATGTTACAGGACAAATACATTTTCCTCCCCCTGCAAAGAATAGGACCTCAGGAAACGAAAAGCAGAAGGGTGTCTCTTGAGCTGAGGCTTCAAACGGAGATGCCCTTCACATCCAAATCGCGTTTTTAAGAGGTTCAGACCCCCCCTCTCCCCAGTCCCGCTATGTTGGCAGCGTGTCCAAAGCGCAGACTCCAGCCGCTCGTTAGGACCAGCTGTGGAGGAGAGACGCTGATAGAGCCAGCGGGAGCAGCAGCGACAACAAGTCCATCCTGTCGGAGCCGTTACTCTGGGTGGAGTTGGTGGTGGTGGTGGCGGCGGCGGTGGTGGTGGCGTTCTGAGCGTGGATCAGCTGTAATACAAGATCATACCGTTTTACACGAAGTTCAATCCAGAGTGGTTGTCCCACGATCAAACGCAGCAGGTCACAGTCAGGACACAATCAATGGATGCAAGCGACAATGACACTGAAGGTTAAACTAGATCAAGCCACCAAACATCCGTTTGGTCACCGTTTCTGGAAATAGGTCTCTTTAGAAAACTGGTTCTATTGTTAACCCGAAAAAAAAAAAAAAGTACACAACTCAACCTGCGGGTTGCATTTTAGAAAAGCTGCAGACATGTTAAAATGTGCTAGATATAAAAGTATAAAATAGTATAAAAGCGTCACGAGTTTCCTCAAAAGTTCACAGCATATCACTTGAAAATTAAGAGCACCTGTGACATTACGACAGTTCAGCAAAAAAAAACAAAAAAACAACAACTTTGTCTCCTCTTTTTAGTTTAAAACTAATTAAAGGCACAAACTAACCTGTGATGACAGGTGGAGAGCCAGCAGGAGGACTCCGACGTAAGCGATGCACATCTTATTCATGTTGGCGGGTAGAGTTTGAACACGGAGCCGAGCAGTTCCAGGAGTTAGTGGGAGGATGAGTGAGGGGACGAGGTGCAGCCGAGGCTCTTATACCGCCAGTGACATCATCAAGCACCCAACACCACCTGCTGTCGCTTCATGCTGCGTTCAAGGGCTGTCGGATGTATACGTTGAGTGCGCACTCGTAGTGGAGACAGGTTCTGGAGAGGAGTTCATAATGTTTGCAAGCCAGAGACAGCTTGGCAATACTCATTAGCATTAAAATGCTTTAATGACATCCAGTTTGGTAGCTACCCAGCAGTAGTAGATAGATAGATAGATAGATAGATAGATAGTTAGTTAGATAGATAGATAGATAGATAGATAGATAGATAGATAGATAGATAGATAGATAGATAGATAGATAGATAGATATGTGACTGTACATACGTGGCTATTGCACAAATATTGTGATTGCACATGGTAATGATAAGAGAGAGTTGATTGTCTGCAAACATCTGGATTCTATTGCTCATGAAGCATGGATGGCGTATTACATGGTGTCCCTAGCAAAGTGTGTTATCTATAATTATGATTTATAAAAGGTTGATCAGTTACACAGATCTGTAAAAATCAAACAATAGCACACATTGACTTGTTTTGTACACTACATCATAGTAATCATGTATAATTCCCACAGAATAATGTAACCTCCAGAATGTGACTTTGGAGGACAATGGACGTCTGTTATTCCACATACGCGCTGGAGAAGATGAAGCTGACTCCACCAATCTACCAATCGAATCTAAAGAAAACATCAAGAAACAAGTGACTACATGCATACATATCAGGGCCGTTTCTAGCTTCGTGGGGGCCCTAAGCAAGATGCTGTTTGGGGGCCCCTAGTCTGTCAAACTATGATGAAGAGATTACTAACCCTTAGATGAATTCAAGGAGTTTTATTGTCAACACACATGTTGGTACATCAGGTGGAACGAAATTAGTTACCCTGGTCCTGGTGCAAGCCAAAGCAGAAAGAGTAAGAGTATAAAAATAGAATAAAATTAGCTAACTGAGTATAAAAAATAGGCAAGTAAGTAACATAAATATAGAAAGTGACAATTGTGCACTATTGGAGTCTGTGCAAAACGACTGCATTTAGTGCAAAATGTATCTGTGGTTGGTTGTCTATTACACTACATGAGCATCTTAAGTTGAGCCACACAGGCAAGTTAAACTGATAAAAAACTATAATACAAGGAAAACAACAATCCTCTATATGACAATAAATAAACAGATTTTGGGTGTTTATAAAAAGGTTTACTTTAAATAAGAAAATACAACAAACCAACATTGATTTTGAAGTGCAACAATGAAAACAAAACAACACTAAAAATAATGCTGATTTAACATCACAGTCACTTATCAGCATAACACCTGATATACTTAATCAAAGTAATAATAACATGTTATTAGTACTTCAGTTTATGTGATAGTTCTGGAGCTTCCTGGTCAGGAAGTTCAGAAGATCCCTCTGGCTCAACGTCTGGAGCTTCAAAATATTTTAGAATTGCTCCTGCAAAGACAAGGTTCTTTAGGTTATCAAGCAAAATAGATCATTAGCACATATTCCTATTTTATAAATGCAGTGATGTTGCTGTAATACAGAAAATTAAATGGTAAAGGGCCTTGCTTTTATATAGCGCTTTTCTACCTATTGGTACTCAAAGTCAGAGACACATCTACCCATTCGCTCACACAAGCACTCACACATTCACACACCAGTGCCACGCACTGGAAGCAACTGGGGGTTCAGTGTCTTGCTCAAGGACACTTCAGCATGTGGCACATTCCAGGGATCAAACCGGTAACCCTCTGGTTCGTGGACAACCTGCTCTACCTACTGAGCCACAGCCGACTTGTTTTTATATTAAAACATTGTGATGTACAGTGTACCCAATTACAAAGTTGTCACTTTCAAGAGTTTTCTGCATTAATTTACACATAGGATTAGTGAAAGAAATAAAACTAAGATGAATGATCCACTGACACAGTAGTCTAAAATAAAACAATGCCTCATATTTAGAAATCACTTAAAAGACAAACCTTTAAAACATTTATTTAAATTATAAAACAGTAGCACACTTCTAATTAGAGGCCTATAAAATACACACTAAACTTGAAAATGAATCCTAAGTAATGCTAAAATAATGTTAAGTGTCAAATATCCAAGAGACCACTGACAGAGCACTGGCTCAACTTAAGATGCTCATGAAAACAACCAACCACAGAAACATTTTGCACTGAATGCAGTCGT
>JASGAT010360246.1:0-19818 GCA_030220025.1 Chelon auratus | reverse complement strand
TCACATAAAACAGTGCATATTCACATGAATGACAGCTTTGTTGTCAATTCTGGCTGAAAATAATACAGAAGTTAGTATCATGGAGCATCAAAAGTTAGCTTGATCCACAGAGGCACACTAGCCGGCACACTGGCAGAATGCTAGCAAGACTAAGAACTGTCAGTTGTAGTTTCATGTTGTTAGAAACTCAAATTTGTGGTACAGACTGACCTGATTCATGAACAGCTGACAGTAGTTATAGAAAGCGTTGGAGACGTACTACAAAAAAGCTTCAAAAAGCTAACCATCTTTAACATTTATGAACTCATTTATGACTGCTGAAAACAAACTTGCAGTCGTTAATTCAAGGAATTAACTTGCATTTGATTAATTTGTGTTCTTTAATTATATGTAGTGATGGACTAACTGATATTGCTTAAAGCACGTAGACAGGCCCTGGGTTGTGCTCAGCATCTCCATTTTAGAAGTGTTATTTTCCACTAATTACACAACTATACGCAGAAAGCCATATTTATACTGATGCGACGTCTAACGAGATAAAAATTCACATCTACTTGCTTGTTTCCCTTTCAGTCTAATTTCCCATGACTCTCACTTATTCAACTGTCAGAGGAAAAACCACGTCCCATGAGAACAACACAGAAGGAGGAATGAAGGGAAATGTTTTCAGCGCCAGATTTTTGCGTTAAAGTATGCAAAACAAAGTCACCATGTTTTCCTTTTACTACTGAGAAAAGCTGTTGAAGCAAATCTCAAACCTGTGGTTTAGTTTTGGTTCACAGACATTATTTGAAGATAATATCATGTGGACTCTCAACCTCTACAACGGACCACTGTAGGACTGCCAACCTATGATTAATTTCCAATAGGGTCTCATATTGAGATTTAATCTATTTAATTTTGGATTATTTCTCAGTGTAATTTCATATTGATGGCATGAATTTTAATAAAACCAAGAAAAGCTCAGAGGCAGCTGACCCACTGCCAACAAGCATCTTGCCTTCCCTCCTGACGGGAAATTATAATTAACCTTTATCCAACCCCTTTACTCACTGAGGATGAGACTTTTTGAACGAGGCTGCAATTAATAGCAGTTTTGATTACAGGTAGTTCTGCTGTTTGCTTTTTTGATTAAGCAACAACCAGCCTGGTTTATAACGGTGAAAGTTAATGTAAAAGGAGTGTTTTAATATTCCTGTTCTTGTTCAACCAATAATCAAAAGCCCAAATATGTCCAAAGACATAAATACTCACATTTGTTTGACATTTCTGCTGGATAAATGACTCAAAGTGAAATGTTTGTTATTTGTCTCTTAGTCTGTTATTTAACCAATCATTTGAGGCCTACTTTTGCATAAGACAACTTGAACATCCCACACTTTCCTTGGAAAAACACCACCAACTCACAGGCTGCACGCCAAGCGCCTGTGTTTACATGTATCCATTTAAATACAGCAAATTCTTTTACTTTGATGGATGAAGATCATTCCGGTTCAGGCAATGAAACATTCATGAATTTCCCCGCGTACTGTAGCTGTGCCAGGCCAAAGACCTCGAGTGCAAGATCCACAAAATATCACACTGATTTCATCCAGGACGTTCATGTAGCAATACCTCACTAACTTCGCCTCCATAAAAACATCTTAGACACTCAGTTGGCTAATACCACTGACATGACTTGACTGAGTTCTATATTCTCACCTTTGTCTAGATGCAATGGATCCTTTTCTATTGCATCTAGACCTCAATTTCTTGTTTTGAAGTCCATTTGCAATTCATTTGGAAAGAGCAATTTAAGCCGACATCAAGTGCTCAAAGAGTTTCAACAATTACACAACCCCAAATGCCGCCCAAACTGTACTTCTTTATGTACCTGTGACGTCAAGTGGTATGAAGTGGGACGGTGTGCGTCTTCCCAGGTGCCAGCGGGGCTTCTCTGCGACCGGCGGTCCAGTAGTAGCAAATGTGGCTGTGCTGCTGCTACTGTTGTTACTACTCCAGCCCAGAGGGGGGCGATCTGAACTGCATGGGGACGGGGATGGGGAGGGAGACGGGTCGGTCACAGACCTAAGACCAAACACCGAGGAGGTGGTTTCATCGTCGTAGAGCTGCTTGGACGCCGGCTATTGGAGGAAGGAAAAGACAGCACCTTATAATCTTATAAACAGGATATGTTGTTAGTAAACGACAGTAGCTGGAGTGGAGTATAAGGATTTATTTGCCACTGTGCATCAGAAAGGGGTAATGTAAGTTGTCTTTTTTCTCTGTTTTGTTCTCCACCAAGTCCTAAGGCGCTAGACGCTAGATGCCCCACCAGTGGCTAACTTTGTCAGCCATTTGAGGCTTTTTATTACCGAATACCACTTCCTGCTTCCAGCCGAGCCAAAACATTGAAGGTGCAGGTCTGAAATCCAAAACAAAAGCTGAAAGACGCTTAAAGATTCCGGTCACAATGCAAATGAAAATCGAAAATTTTATTTAAGAAAGAAACACTTATTTCTGTTTCGTTTTATCTCGCTCCTATATTATTTGTGTGATTTCACCAGGGGGGAAAAAACATTTTTTCGCGAAATCTTAATTTTTGTTATGAATTTCAGCCAACTTACTGCAGCTTGACAACAACATAGAAATTGAAATGGTACATGTCTCATTTTCACATGTATAGCAAATGAATGTTGGGAAAGAGAAATGAGGGAGGGCGTATTTAAAGGTGGTAATGATTTTTAGGGGAGGAAGTCATAAGAATAAAAGAGGATAAAAGGAAGAAGTAAATGATATGGCAAGTTTAGCTGGAAGGGAAGAGCCTGGCAGGTAGTTGTTCAGTCCCTGGTTGCAACAGGGTGGGAACTGTCATCTGTCAAGTGCCCGGTGTAACATGTAAGCTATCAACCATTTCTGTCAAACAGCCCTTAAGCAAGGCACTGAAATGCAAACCGGTGAGGGGTGGCGCAGTGCAGGACACACTCCAACCCTATCCTCTCAGTGAAACAGCAGTAGGTCATGTGTAACCTCTGCAGAGGAAGTTGTCTCGTGGGAATCTGCCACATTCTAATTGAAACGAGCCCAAACAGAGAGAAAGGCATTAACTCGGAGGAGATATTTAACAGCTTGTCGAAGGAACAGCTCGTCCATATGTAGAGAATGTGCCGCCATCTTGAAAATCAGTGAAAATCACAGCGGCGCCCATCAAGCTATCATAATGACACGGTTCAAGGAAAAAGCCTGAGAACTATTAGCAGCAGAGGTAGGATGAGAGACGGACTCGCTGTGAAGAATGATCATCATCATTTTATACATTCACGGCTCCATATAGCTCCTGTTTACATCCTCTTGTGCTTTAAAAAAACGCAGACGAGCAAGCGATGGCTGACAACTTGCACTGTCATTTGCTATTTTGATTTCTTATCATATTTCCATCTGGAAGACACAATCACTTGGCGTTTGTTTATAGAGACCTGCTGAGAGTGTGAAAAGCACGATGAGTAATTCTAACAAATGTGAACGAGGGGGTGAGAGACACTGCTCCGCAGCAGCTTTTGGATAACTCGGCTGCAGTCTTTTGTGTACGAGGGATGATAACAAAAGCAATCAAGCACTTTGTCACAACACAACTTTTAGCTGAGTTACAGTGAAATGGTTATTTGTTAGATTTAGGGGAAAAGATTAAATGTTAGTGCATTGTGTTAGTGATTAAGTGACTAAAATGACAGCACTCAGCATGAATAAAAGTTGTCCAACAGCCAATCAGAAGACATATACACTCACTTGACAAAACATTAGGTACACTAGCAAATGCATATTAATACAACAGTCTTGTATTAGATAGATAGATAGATAGATAGATAGATAGATAGATAGATAGATATGAATGTTTTCACTCAAGTTTTGATCCTTGTGGTTCAGATGTGGCTGATGGAGGCAGTTTTCAGATCAGATTATTGATTATTAAGTAAGTTAAGTTATTTTAACAAGCAAAAAGACTTTCTCCAGGACAAAACAGGAATTGCAACATGTCATCAGCTAAAAATTGTCTTTCCTATGAACTAAAAACTTAAGTCCGTTAATTGCCGTGCCACGACGATAATAATGAAGCTCAATACGGAATACTATCTTTATCCTGTCTCCTTCCAATTCTATAATCAAATCCAGGTTGAGCTCCACAGAGTCCACTCTTCATCCTGTCTCCAGCTTTCTCGTCTTCTTATCACCTCCACCACAGTCTAGACTCGGCCATACCCTCTCCTCCTCAAATATAAATTGGATCTGATTGGATCTAATTACCAAAACACTCTCACATTTCTCTAATTGTTCGTGTTATAAAACAAAAAAAAATGTCACTTCCCTCGGAGGAAAGTCACTCCTGACTGAAATTTGGTCTGATTTAGTTATATCACTTTTTCTGTTTCTTGCACCCACCGTGCCTACTGGATTTACTTGAAATGTACCTGTTTCTGCGTGACATGGAAGTATTTCAGGAATACACAAAAAAAAAACTTAAGCAGAGGCAACTGGACCTAAACTCCCAACCATACAGTGTGTATGAAGTTTAAAAAAAAGTTATGAATGTAACCCTAGTTCTTTGCTGAATGTTGCCTAGCCTGATGCAATGATTGACCTGGAGCAGACGACGATATGCCCCCATATTTCTAGGACTCTCTTTCCTCGTATGCCCCTTTTCTCAGATGACGTGTACAACTGACCGAACGATTTGATTGGTCAGGCAGCGCCAGAGTATAATCGATTCCCAGCAGAGGGTTTCCAGATTTTCTGCCACAAAAATTTATAGGCAGTATAGCTGGTCTGGCATCCAAGCTAAGGTTTAATAGTTTATGCTTAGAAATTACTCACAGTGTGTGGAAAAGGACATGTATAATAACATGTGGGAAGTATTTTTATGTGTGGCTTAACTTGTGTGTAATGGGTGTAAACATGAACGTGCATATTTGTGTGCATAGTTTACCAAGAAGATGAAGTCAGGTCTCTTGTTGTTGAGGGAGATTGGCGATCGGCTGAGCGAGGTGGACGTGTCGTCGGAGCTCTGCGAAGACGGATGCCGGAAAGTTTGACCGGTCAGCTTTGTGTCGTACAACTGCTCCTCAAATTCTGCACACACACGTACACAAAGGGACAGAACGCAAAAATAGGTGAATGCTTGCTTACACACAAATCACACGACCCGAACTCACACAGCAGATATCTTATTTGCATGGCTGAGAGCGGCTGCTGCTTTGAATCACCATGCAGTTTCCCTCCTGTGAGTCCTGGTGCAACATGAGGAACCTTTAAGAGCTCCATCTGTTTGTATTTAATCCTCTCGTCGGCTCCAACCATTTCTCTTCTTTCATTTATTCTTTCTGTCTATATACAGAATATATCTGCCTTTCTTTCCCTTTTTGTCTTCCACTCTTCCACCCGATAGTCTGTTTCTCTCACTCTGCCAGCTTAGACGACTCTCCCTCAGGCCATTGTAAACAGATTCCTAACCCCCACCTCTCCTTCATTCTCCTGCTGCAGCACAACACAACCCGGCAGCCAATCCTTTACCCCAAAAACACACTCCCGACCAATTCCCCACTCGCCACTTAGCTCTCACACACACTCATGCTGACAGCTCTAGTGAAACAGCAGCATCAGAGAGGTAAAGAGTTTTGAGTTGAACTCACTTCCCGGGACAATATGGATTCCATTCCTGGTGGCTTATTGTTGCCTAGCGACACAAGGAGGTGGGCGACAAGCCTCACAGATCAAGGAAGGTTAGGGTTAAGGCTATTTTTATTTTTATTATTATTAGCTATTTGTGTCAAACATAATACTGTAAATAAGGCAAAAATAAAAAGGTAAAGGTTGCAAGTAAATGCAATTAAATTAGGATAATGAATTCACTAATTAAAGGTGATATCATTTGAGGACAATTCTGAATGTCAGGTTTTTATGAAAGAGTTTTTGACTGCATATGAAGATGGACAAATTCTCCATGACTTCACCCACAAGTTTCCTGAAGATCAGGTTTGAAGCTCTGTGGTGGCTCTGACCGCCGCCGTCTTGGCACTGTATCCAACCAACTCCAAGGGGGTGGAAATTAGACAGACAGTTAGCAACTTGTGAGGGCACACACCCATCTGCCTTAATAATGCATAACTTTACAATATAATTTAAATGGGACAGTTGTATAAAAGTCAAGAATGGAAAAATTAGACATCAGCATCAAAAACATTGTTGTACCAGGAGGTAAACTGCTGATGAAGAGTTGGGCATTTTTGCATGGAGGTCTATGGGGGCTGACTCATTTCTAGAGCCTGCCTCAAGTGGTTATTTAAGGAACTGCAGTTTTTGGTACTTCTTAGGTTGGCTGTATTTTTTTGCCCTAAATGTTACCACTTGTTTGAATAAGGTGTATACAAACAGCTGTTTTGAGTATTTAGGAAAAGGAAATAAGAAAGATATAACAGTTTAATGCATTATCTACAACTAGTGACATAGCCATTGTACTAACTAGTTAAATGAGACCCAGTGAATTATTCTTGCCCTAATTTAAATGTAGTATATGATAAAGCAGAACAACTTATGGACTGGTGGCATTTGTTTTTTAAACTTTTTGAAAATGGCTGCTCGACACTGAGTGTCTGGTAAACTCCTTTTGGCAGGTGTTAGATTCTAGCGGATGCAGGCAACGTGGGAGTGTTTGGGAGTCAGCAACCCCTAGTCATGAAAAGAAATTAATATACAGCTTTACAGGCGAAAAAATACAAAAAGATAATGATGTGTTTTTTATACAAGGGTAGGCAGTCTACCCACCTACAGCTTGTGCGGTTTTTAATGGCATATGGGATCATTGCTGTTGACATCTTCCTTCTGCTATAACAAAAAGTGCCAGCAGCAGAAAAACGCTGTAAGAGCTCACTCATTCTAGGTACAATTACGCATCTGAACTTCAGAGGAGACACAGGACAGGCATTACACACAAGAAAATGTTCAGCACGGATTAAGATGATGCTGCAGTGTATGTCAGCTGTCATTTTTGGTTCATGTTTTGCAGGTTATTCAGCTTAGTTTGAAAAGCTTTTGTAAACTCACGGACATTTCACAGAAATACAAGTGAAGTAAAACAATGAAAAACTGGAGCACTGAGACTGACTGTTTTCCATCACGTGTTTTAATGTCTGTGGGAAATACAAACAGTGAGCAGGAAACAAATGAGAACAAGGAAATGTAAGAAGAAAGATGGAAAGAACGAGGCAAAGGGTCAGAACAGAAATAATCTGTTGGGATTAAATTCCTTTAGGTTTAAGAAAAGTTTGGGAGGTTTTGGGAACATGTGTGCCAGCGAGGACCAGGATCTGACTAAGCAAGCTGCCCTTTCTCAGCCTGAGGCTAGCATTCCTCTGTTAATCTGGCTGGTATTAACCCTCCCACAAGAAGACTTTCTCATTTATCTCAATTTGCATCATGCAGGCTCTTGCTAACTCAACCACTAATAGTGTAACACTGCTACCACAGGACTCATATTAGCTGTTAGCAGTGAATCAACATCACATTCTAATAATTCACCCTTTATGATTGATTAGCAACTGAATAAATTGGATATTTCTAGCTAGCTTAGCAAAAGGACTTAAAACTGGGAGAACCCACTAGCCTCACTCAAATGGTCACAACATGACAAGTCGTGCACGCAAAATGTTGTTCAAGTGGTAACATCAACTGCTGAACAACAGCTACGACTTTAGCTAGCTAGCTAACAAGTGGCTAACTTAAAGTAGGAAATTCAGATCACGTTGAAAGGCATTGAAATATGCAGCATTTTACTAAAACATATTATAAATTAAGAAAAGATGTCTGACTAAATTGCAATATATTAACGTTTCATCCACCTCGTACAAAGTCATGAATACCACAAGAGGGCACCATTCATGCGAAGTTTACTCGTAAACACAACACTACTTGAAGGCAGCAGGTAACAAAATCTACCTACCAACTCACAGTGCCAACCACACTCCAGGAAGTCACTGTGTCCGTCCAAGACATCGTCACACACTACACGTAAAATCAGCACTTAACATCTTTACAGTTCAGTTTTTGTATGAATTTAAGAAACAAGCTCAAACATGTGGAAACATTGATTTTAGAGGAACTATAAGGCCACATGGTCTTACAATATTGTAAGACAGAAGAAGGCACAAGAGTTTTGATGCTAACTCTTTTTCCAGATATTGAACTAAATGGAGATTTTTTTTCACAATCTGACAACTTAAAAGTTGTGTATTTCCCTTGAAAGAAAAAGCTTTTACCTGACAAACTGTTTTAAACATATTTAAAAAGTAAAAAGAGATCTTTAAAAAGATAAAACAGTTTCAATGAAGGAATACCTTACTGGAAGATCAATGGTATGTACAAATTACACTTTCTGAACCAAAACAATTTAGTGTACAATTAAAAGTGCTGATGTATATAGTAATTATGCGATAAACTGAGGATTTGTTTGATCACTGCATTCATCCATTCTCCAGGAAGCTATTAGACAATTTACTTTGTCAGCACTTACTTCAAGAAGAAACTTCCCACTGACTGTTTGTAACCACAGAGTTATTTCACAGATAGAGCTGTGATAGAGCACTGTCAATTTTGCAGTGTTAAAAGTAATTGATTAAAAGTGCTGCACGCAAAAAAAACAGCAGGATCAGCTGGTTAGTAAACCGTGAACAGAAGCCAAAACTCGTCTCATCCGAACTGCAATGGCCCAGAGAAATGAGGCGTCAGCAAGTCCAAAGACATGGGGAGGTAAACAGACTGATAAAGAGCAGGGAGATGAGGAAGAGCTGACGTTAAGGAGGAACAGATAAAGATGACAGAGGAGGAAAAGTTCACGGTAGGATAAAATGAGGGTGAGGAAGAAGGCAAAGAGAATAAAGCAATTCCTTCAAGACATAGTGTAAGACGAAATGTGAAGAGGTATAATAAAATAAGGGGATAAGAAATCAAGAAGCTCAATAGGATAAAAAAGACAGAGGACATAAAACGTAGACAGTGTTATACAAATGAGGAAGACCACAGTAAGAATCAGCAGCAAATGATTAGGAAAGGCAGAAGAGGCAGAAGAAGTAAAGGAGAGGAGAAGCAGAGAAAATGAGAAGATGTAGGAGGAGAAGAAGAGTCAAGGCGAGGCAGTATATAAAGACGTGATGGAGAACCTGCACTGAGACTGAAAAACACAATGTAGGTGGAGAAAAACAGCAGAGCGGAAGAAGAGGAGGAGGAGGATTAATTCATGAAACATAACACCAATGAGGCCAAACCTGTCAAAACTATTATCACTTACAGAGGAGGAGGCGATGCCAGGGTTGGTCCGCAGCTCAAAGTTCGGTGATTATAAGATAAAAAATAAGATCCATTCATTCATTTCAAATCAAGTATTGAGGCTTCATTGATTCTTGCAGCTCAAATTAGTCTTTTGCACCCGAGATCTCACCAATTAGTATTACTTATTTCTTTAATCAATACACAAAATGTCAAACGATTCTTTTAAGAGTAAATTAAAAGTTACGTTATATGTAGGTACACTGCATCCCCAAATTTGTTTTAATCAATAGCCAACTGCCTGCTTATTGAGAAGCCATTAAACATTCACGCCACAAATTAAAAAAAAAGTCTTCAAGTGTTGTACATGCCTTGGACATTTCTAAACTTTCATTCATTCCATTTCATTATTTTGCATTTTACTCCACTGCTTTTGCAAACTACATTGAATATTATAGATTAAAATGGCCAGTTCCAGTCAAATTGTTTGCCTTGCACATTTAGAACTAACCTAGCATCGTATTAGCTTAGCTTAGCATAGAGACTAGGGAACTGGGGAAAACTGCTAGCCTTGACATGGTTGCTGCCTTCAAATTACACCCAGGAGCTCATGGTTACAACCTGGAAAGATGTATACACAAAATGCTCGCCGTTCAAGTGGTAGCATCAGCGGTAAGTTGTAGGAATACCGCTGCTATGCAATTGTTGCTTTTAAGCAACAAAAAGCTAGCAAGCTAATGAAAAGTAACTTAATTTAGTTGGCAATATCAACATTTAGCTAATATATATAAAAAAAACGAATTGCTGTATGACTACATTACAATAAATCAACATACCATCACCTCCACCATTTCCAAAAATGTTAGCGAACATGTCACAACACATGAACTCTGAATACCACAAGAGGGCGCCATTCATACAGCGTTTACTTGTAAACGCAATAAACACAACACCAGTTGAAAGCAGAAGGTAACAAAATTTAACTACCAGACTCACAGTGACAACAAGACTCCAGGAAGTGACTGCACCCGTCCAAGACATGAAATATTACCCATCAAACTACCTAGTGCCAGTTAAGTTGTGTGCCTATTGAACATTTACACAGCTTACACAGTCATAAATCAGATTCATCAATCAGTATAACGTGTATATTGCTATTTATTTTGAGTATACTTTTACTTAACTACTGTATATTTCACTCACCATAAATGTCTCGATTCTTTTCCACCAATTTCCGTGGACCAAGCTACCCCACGCAGCCACAGCAAATTCTCTCCAGCAGCAATATATATATATATATATATATATACAGTATATAAAAAAAAAACAGCATGCAGCCCAGTAGTAAAAAGTCAAGAGCTTGAAACAGCCTCTAGGATCTGTGCACTGACCGGCAGAAGTCCAACAAGCAACAGCAGCAGCAGCTCTAAAGCGGAAGGAGAGGGGAAGGTAAACAGTTGTAGATCCATGCTTCAGATAGCAGCCAGGCTCCACTGCTCAGCTATATGACTGTGGGGTACTGTGGTGGGAAAATGAAGGAGGGGGGAGGAGGGAGGCTATTGGTGTTCGGCGTGTAAAGGTATGCCGGTCACTCCCCCTCATGCACTCTCAAACACATTGGTTAGGGACGCCCTACCCCACCCCCTTCCTCTGTCCAGACAAACAGGCCAAGCACTCATGCATCACTAACCTGTGTTTTATGTGTGTTTGTCTGTGATTCTTTCATTCAGGTGTTCTCTAAGTGCACTCCCACAGTTCCTATGTTCTACACCAACATCCAGATTATTTACACAAGCCATTGTTTGTTTAAGTTTAATAATAGTTTTTTGTACTCATGTCTACGTGAACAAATCTGCATCTATGTGTGTTTGTGTACAGTGCATCCATTCATGGGTAAACCAACCAACCAACCATCGTGGACAATGTGCACCCCGCTTGTGTCAAATTTGGGTCACTCTTTCTTTTCCCCTCCAGGAAGACGAAGGGGGGAAGACAGAAATTAACAATACCCCTCTTTCACCACAGCCAGAGTGCTGCTTGTTTGTCTGTGTACACGACATGCACACCACCGCATACTGTATGTGTGTGTGTTTGCACGCTCCAACATCCATGTCGTGTCTTCGTCCTTGTGATTTAACATGCACAATTGATCATCAATCCACTACAGAGACAAAAGGGGCTGTGCGTTTACCAAGAAAGCGGATGGTTGTGACCTAGAAGGACACGCTTTAGCGGCTAGTAGCCTAGTTTATGTTGGTCAAGAGAAACCTCAAGGAGGGTTGTGATCCAATTATCAGGTCCCCTTTGTGTTGGCACAAATGTTGGCTCCAATTCTTGTCAGATATCCAAGGAATGTTTGCAGCTGATTCCAAGTAGTATGTTTAACTAAGTCTGGCAATGTCCTGATCTGTGTATTTTTGAAATGATTGTATTGGGTCGGGCTAGTTAATTGTTTTAGGTCTCACATAAACCTAAACCACGTCCCTTTAGCATCAAAATGTGTTCTTCCTCTTCTGTTTTAATGCTGATTGGCTAGCGCCCAAATTGCCAAAACATCTCAGGAAAAGAAGAAGAGCCAAAATTACATAATTAAACATGTCCTCTGTGTGGAAGAACCTTACTCTGGAAAATGAAGACAGTCAGACGACAATTTGTAAATTTTGCAGCGTGGTAGTGGGAGATCATCATTCAATACTACCAACTTGACTGGCCACCTACACAATATCCTTGGGCAGCTATTGGATAGTGCTTTGCTCAAAGACACCATGACCGCATCTACTGTCAGGAATTGGAGCCCTCTAGAGATTTAAACTTGTGTCTTTTCTGTCAGTTAAAACTACTGACACCTTCATCGTGTGTTCTTTTGTTTTAGCATTTTGTCTCACATGCAAATGTCACTGAATTGTAGTATTTAATGGTGTCACATTTCAGCGGCCAAGAATGTCTTGCCTGATTGACAGCGATGTCACACCAAGGTAAAGCTATACAGAAACTACATTTAACAAAAGAATAGGCCAAACTGACTCTAATCAAAGAGACAAGGCCTATCTTGTGCTTGAGAGGCAAACAGACTACCCGATTAAAAAGGTCACGCAGTAATAAGTTCAAACTATCTATAAATTCCCTAAAAATTGCTCCATTCACTGTCAGAGGTACTGCTCCAGGCAATATTCATATATTCAATAACAAGGACTCGTTTCAGCTCTCTGCTCATGAGCCATTTCCGTCCCCAATGCTAAATGCCAGCTTAAATTAAATGTGGCAATAAGAAACTGTTTGCATAATACTGTCAAAAGCAGTACAGTACTGTATGTGTGATCACCTTGGACTCAGGAGGAGTTTATTTGAACTGACAGCTTTTCATTTTTACCCTAAATATTTATAATGATATAATAAATAGATCAAAAGTTTAAGCTTTTTTTAAAATAGTGATGATGTTGTGTGCAGTTAAATTAAATTCTGCCTATGAGATTATAAACTGTTTCTCCCGTATCAGCACTCTGCACTTGATCAATGCTGCACCTGTTCAGTAATGTGTATTGACCGCAGAGAAAGCTTATCAGTCTGTGTACATCACGGCTAGCATTGACTCAGGTGTTCTCTGACACAATTAAAGGTCTTCTGTGACATTTTATAGTCAGGTTAGTACAGACGAGGAAACTTCATCGGGTTTGCATCACCTTGACTCAGAGCTTCTCTGATACAATTAAGGGGTTACTATGACATTTTAAAGGTTGGTTGTATCACAGCACCTTGCATTTTCTGCGGTGATAAAAGGTTGCTTCATTGGCACTTTAAGTGCTCATGAGACGGCTGCCACGTATAACAAGATATGAAAAGATACAATTATGTGTACTGATCTGCAGAAAGGGAATAAGGCTGTTAGGAGCTCTAAGAACTAAAGGGCGATGATGCGGCAGTGACGACTGACACTGAATGTCAATGAAATTCAGTGAGTTGCAGCGATGAAAGGCGGAAAAACTTTTGGCAACTTGAAGTGGACGAGTACCAAGTTCAGCTCATCACAACTCTGAGGTGATGCGAGTGAAGTGGCAAGCGCCGGTAGCGACTGATACAGGTGATTATAATGGAAGTCAGGAAAACACCATCCACGACTTTGGTTCTTACCAAATTCACCATGCTGATAGTGGGCTTGGAGCGTAGGGTGAAGTCCGGATCATTTGTGGTGGGATGTGTACAAGATGATTAACTAGTCAACCCTGGAACATCCACTCGCAACCAACTGTCAGCTATAAATCACTTTACATGTGAACAGGACTCAAAGGGCCCGTTTGGACCTTGCGTTAAGATCTGATCCGACACAGACATCATCTGGGGTGCAGTAGAATATTTTAATTAGAACTCCGTCCCTGGAAATTTCTATATGTACCATGATCTCTGGTGAGAAAGGTGAATAAAGACAATGTTGATTGAGGAAATACGTTAAGCACATGGCTCCTCGTACATCAACATTCTTTTATTCAGTTTCTGTAAGCGCTCGTCCTCTGGGGGGTCGCGGGTGAGCTGGAGCTTATCCTAGCTGTCATTGGACGAGAGGTGGGGTACACCCTGGACAGGTCACCAGTCTATCGCAGGGCTACATACAGTACATCAACATGACCACGTGAATAATTAACACAATCACATTCATGTACTCATATCAAATACTCATTTTTAAATTTCTACTTAGCTTTATTTATTTTTTAGTTAGTTAACAGCTTCAAGGACAGAATATTTTAAAAGCCTCTCATTACTAATAAACAGACTTACTTTTCTCTAACAGTGCCTTTTCCTTTTCAAGTGATCATTTATAATAGCGTGTTGTTGTTTTTTTCCTGAATGAATGAGGCAAAACTCAGACGCAGGAGCACTCCTGTTGAAGTTAGGTGGTCTTTAATGGGACTCAGGATGCATTGCATTCACACTACCAAAGGAATGCGGACACACGCAACCCAGACCACCTCCAAATGTGATCAGAGATCGGATCTCTCAAATGAGATTATTNCCCCCCCCCCAACACACACACAAGCCTCAAGGACTACCGCCCAGTTTCCCTCGCAGATATTATTACAAAGATCTTGGAGGGGCTGGACCAACGTCACATCAAACCCTGCCTCCTTCCTAGCCTCGACCCACATCAGCACGCCTACCGAGCAGACAGGTCTACTGAAGACGCCATAGCCACAGCTCTCCACACTGCACGGTGAAATATAGCTCAGGACAGTCTGCACCCAGGCCATCGTCTGTTCACCCTACTGCCCTCTGAGAGACGCTACAGGTGCGTAAAGACCAGGACAAACAGACCAAGAAACACGGAACGGAAACATGAACTAACTGCCAAAAGATGTTAACTATGTTAAACTATTTATTTTGTTCGTATATCTCAATGCACTTGCACTTTTACTTTATTCCGAACGCATACTCAGGATCATGCATTAACTGCTGAATGCTGAATGATGGCGCCGATTATCGATTGTTTGTTAATTGACTGGTTTTACGGTGGAAGGACTTGACCAAAAGGACAAACGGGCTCTGAGCTCAGCACCTACCACTGGTAAAGAACCGGAATACAAACCGCAATCCAGCATCAGTATCAGTGCCCCACTTGTGGCTCAATGAGAATGGCATGTAGCGGAAAGCCTGAAACGAGAAGGCTGGATGTGATCATCCACATATTCGTTGCGTTGCAGGTCAGTGAGCAACAATCTTCAAGACAAGAAGGAAAACGAATCCTGCAACACATGGTAAGGTCCCCATGAAGCCTCGACATCATGGAGTCACAGTGAGAACTGAAACCAAATAAATCTTGTAGATCCACATAAATCTTCTTCACTTTACATGTACAGTATATCAATACACACAAAAACCTGAAACAGGCTTTTCTCTTTCAAACATGGTTCTATGTCACGGATGACACACATTCATATACTCTTGTTAGCAGCACTGCAGCGTAGCTATCAACAGTTTGGCAGAGCTGTCGGCCCTCACTGACAGCATCAATGTCTGTGTCAAAGCCGATCAAGTCAGTTATTCAAAGGGATTCTTCAGTGAGGAAGCCTGTTTGGACAGATTAGGATATTCCTGCAGCCTAATTATACCAAGAATCTGATATATAGAGAGAGAATAGATAGTCATGTTCGTCCCAAGTTGAAACAATTATTACTCACATGAGTGGGATTGTAATGTGCATGTAAACATTGTCTGCATGACTGCTGATATACCTGATCTGCTCCACAGACAGGTTAAGGAGGTGGTTTGTCCCTCAGGCCATATGACTCTACAATCTCTCCCTGTGAGGAACCAACTGGACTCCATCAAGTCTTCCAAACCCTTTCTTCTAGTATCCCTAACCTGTATCCAATAACATCCAAAGTGGCATTGTGCAGCTTTGAATTACCGTAATGTTTTTTTCTATTTGACACTTCAGAGGAAGAACTACAGTAGTAGTGATTAATAAAAAAATAAATAATAATTCATCCTTCATCTTTTCAGAAACTCCCCTCTAATCTTCACGGAACAGTTCTCTTCACCTTCTGTTCAGTGAACAAGGAGTAAAATTTAACTGTTCAGACGCCAACCCAAAGAATTACCACGCAAAAGGCTGCCACTCGATGCACTTGACACATTCATTTCACTGCATTACCACCGCAGACTATTGACCAACAACCATTCAAGTGACTGTGTCATTCACTGTAGTTTCAGAGCTGTTAATAATGTTAACTGCAGATTAGCTTATATAAGCCCAGGAAAAAGACTTAGTTTCAGCAAAATCCACAGCACCATGCAGCCAGACTCAATTGTTCTCATAATGTGAATGTGATAACACACCAGTTAAATACCTCTGCATGTAACCGGATAGTCCTACGACCAAATACGCCATTTTGTAGTAATATTCACGCCCGTAACGCTCAGATGATGTTATTGGCCCGTCAGATCTTTGTCGGACTATGATCAGTTCCCAACAGAGCGACGGAGCAACACAAAACAAAATTGTGGGGGTGGAGTGGGCTGTATTCAGGATAGATGAATGGGAGTTGTGGCTCTTAAATGCATTGTGTAGAACATGTACAGCCTCTCTGAAACATAATGGAGCATAACTAACTAGTATCAAGTTTGTACGTGAGTACATGTTCTTTCAACCTCTGGTTTACATGCAAAGCTACTTATTCGGATAATGAAGGAAAGTTTTCTGATTACTTCAACAATTTGGCACAAAAATCATTTCAGATATTCCTAAAACTGTGTTGCTATAAATCGTGGACTTGTTTTGGTTTTATATATCTTTTACCTTTAGATAGTCTGCCATATTTTTGGCAAACAGTGATGCGATAAACTTTTGCCCATAAAGCTGGAATAAGTTTGTTTTCAGACATTCCACTTGTTATTCCTATTTATACAAATCACATTAGTCAAAATCATTTCATGAGAAGAGTTATTTTATTCCAACTTTATGGGCAACAGTGTATTTGGTATCTTGTTTAGTTTAGCCGCTAATGCCAAGATTCTATTTATTTTTATTTGGAATGTCATGAAGCTTCTTCAGATACTTCAGATACCTTCTACACAGTGTTATTGCAGGCCGAGTCTTAAGCAGGGCCAGTGGCCAACACAACCTGCCAGAACCTCAATGTCCTCTCTGACAACTCCAGTGACGTCCTACAAAAGGCACCTCCATGAGGAACGTCATCATTTTTGGTGCACACTTAATCCAAATTATTGCTTTGATTGGTGCATTCATGTCAACAATAGATATCCAGTTACTGTATATTTTCTGACATGTGTAATCCCATATTGGACAGTCCAGATGTTGGGTTAGTTTGGATTTAAGTTTTGATGTTAAACCATAGTGCAAGTACGTGCAAATACAAAATATGAAGTGCACTGTCAAGTTGACAGGGTATCATCAGTATTTTATTGTTGATTAATGGAGTGCAGAAATGAATACACAATACAAGTCTGACTGCTTTATATCTCGCCAGAGTACTGTTAGAATACTGGAGATAAGGAAACGTCTTTAACTAACTGCAGAGGAGAAGTAGAATCAAATCTTAGCAGAAGGAAAAGTGATTTTTCCTGTACATCTGCCTTTATTGGAGTGGGACTTATAATATATACATTACTGCCACGGAGCAGCATAAATCTAATTCTAATTGGAGACATAATGCCTCGGTTGTGTTGTACTGCTATTCAGAACAGATATATATGAAAAGCTTGCAATTATTTAAACATGAAGTACAGATATATGGAGTCATACAGCTGACTCCAAGTGCCAAAATTCAAAAGATTGTATGTATGACCACGGGTTTAAAGGTTGTATGAACACACCAAGGCAACAGTTGCCGGTTAGTGGGATGTCAGCCCTAGCCCTAGCTAACATCCAATGACTCCAGCTGGTCACTGAATGTAGTCTCTGTTGTGTGTTCTCTGAACAGGGCTGGTGACTTGAGATATAATCTACCCATCGATTTACAACACAGTCTTAACATCAGTCCCCAAGATGTTTCACCCTAATTCACACCTTGAGACTGGAGCCTTTGGCTGATAATAGGTCAGTAGGACACCATTCATTGGAAAGGAAAAACTTGGATCAAACAGTTTCCTCCAACTACAGATAAGTATCTGGTCGTCAACAGACCCTAGTCATACGAGTTTTTCACACCCAACACCCACAGATGTTCATATTTAGATCCCAACTACTTGGATATGTTCAAGTACACCTTTCTGGTTCAGACACAGGCAACATGAGGAAATGTCAGTTGGCCTTTGATGCCGGTAACTCTTTAAAGTCAGTTTAGTGTGTCCAGGCCTTAAGGCATCTCTGAGGGACTCAAAACAAATCTAAAAATTGGTGAGGAACGATCATCAGTGAAACACAAGGATGTTATAATCTGCAGTCTGCATGTAAACACGGGTTGTAGCTCATAATAATTCATATGAAACGGGCCAGAAAAAGACAATCTCATTGTTATCTATGTGGCATTTGTTGAAGGGTTGCACTTCCCTCTTAGAGAAGACAACAGCATGGAAGGTTTGTTTGAATGGCTAAACCCAACATGTTTGAGTATATTTGACGAGCAATTTAAGCACGTATTATAACTCAAAGCAAAAGCTTACACAGAGTGTCAGATTATTTCAGCTTCCCCTCATTGTAGGAAGGAGTGTTTAACCCATAACCTGATCAACATTGTCCGATCTTTTTTGCCTAAACATGAGCAAACTTAACCGGAGCTATGGCAGACGAGGAACAGACCCTATGTAGCATTTTTTCAACAGCATTTTGGAAAGCTCTGACAGGAAGTGAGACAGGCAATAAGAAACAACATATTGTGCCATTTAGTTTAGGGGGCTTTTTTTGAATGAAAGTGTCTTATGATTACACTCTCTAATTATAATGGACTTTTCATATTAAATCAAATCCACTCATTAAATAAAATTTGTACACATGACAAATCCAATCAGGAGTAAAAGAGACACAAAACGGTTAATCACCATGAAGGCCCAGTATGCTAATCATTCCATGGTGGGGTGTTGATGATGAGAGGGATCACTGCTGCCCACTTAGCGGCAACAGTGAAATAAATCTCGAATAAATCTCGGGGCCGTGGGGAAGCTGAATCTCGGCAGAAGACGCAGCCGATCCGTCTAACACCGGAGGACGACAGCCAGCTTCATAAATATGGAGGGCAGAGTGTTGAGGAGCGGGGAAGAGTATGAATATTTTACTGAGCTGAGGCCAGTGGGAAGGAAGCTGATGGTGAGGATGGCCAGAGAGGGAGTACAGCTGGTTATATAACACACACCCAAACAGATGGACACACTACAGCACGAGCGTGCAGGACACTGGTGTACAAGCCGAAATCTCACACGAGGACACACACAGGGACGCACGGCTCTCTGCGAACGCACAACCGCACACGCACAGGCAGGCGGCGTCGCATAAACACAGGGCGGCACAAATGAACACAGAAAAAGATGAATGGCCACACACACACATGTTCTCTCTCTATCTCTCTCTCTCTCTCTCTCGCTCGCTTGCTGCTGTTGTCCACCCACGACCGTATTCATCCATCTTATTTTCATCGTACACAAGATGCCAGCCCATCTGAGAAAATAACTGGCTTAATACACACATAAACACACGCAGACAAGCAGAATAAAGACAACAGCAATGGAGAAAAGACACAGAGCTGATGTACGAGGCTCCGTGCTGTACTGTATGGCTGCATGCAAACGCCTCCTGTACCATGAATTGCAGTAACAAGTGATGTAATTAAGATATTTAAAGGAATAAATCATAAGACAAGATGCTTTCTCCCTTAAACAAATCCTATAAAAAGATCAAAACAAACAGCCTCTCTGCCTTAGAGCTGTTTTTTTTGTTTGTTTTTTTTTAATCCAAAACCTATTAAATGCAGGGCTGGGTAACAACGTTTCCGCATCTGCATTTATTTGGGGAAGCAGCAGTCTGGGAACGTGCCATTAGGATTTTATTTTTACGCATGTTTCAGCTGAAACAGAAAAAAAAAA
>JASGAT010360242.1:1344-13814 GCA_030220025.1 Chelon auratus | reverse complement strand
TGTGATCTGAGTCTGAAAACGCTCTCAGATACTAGGATGAAAAATCTAAGGGTTCCTTGTGTTGTAATAATGTCCCTGAAGTGTCGCAGGGACGCCCTCCCCTCCGTCACTCTTAAATGCAAGCTCTGTTTATTTTGCTTTTTAAGTGCATTAGTTTTTTCCCAAGCGTTACTTGACACTGTCAAAGTAAAAACATAGCATCCACCAGCCACGCAACCGTCTCATTTCTCTGAATTACCTACTTTTCTGAGCACTTAACGCAAGAAAATGGAGGGACGCGGGGCCACAATGAGTCTGCTGAGTGCACTTTCATGACAATAAAAACTCCCACACCAGCAAACAGACGGTTTGCTCCGTCTCGTTCCTGGCGTACAGTCGCGCCTCGCTCGAAAATGTCATCACACATGCCTTCGGGATTCGACTGTCATTAATAAACCTGTCAGAAGGTAGAGGGTTTTCTACCCATGTGACATTATTAAACCGAGTCAGACTAAAAGAAACTTTGTAAGACACCGACTGCTCAGTCTTTAAAATCCCCAGACCCAAGCAATGATTGTATTACCTGATGCCGTCACCTCGAACACAAGCCTTGACATCGTGTCTACTGAGACTCGCTGATGTGCTCGGAGGGGTTGTTTGAAGGTGAGGCACAACAATAAGAGCAAGGCCCCTCTTGATAAGCAATCACCGAGGCCGACTCTGGAGACAATCACCGCTGAGACGCCAGAGCAAGCTCGGCAATGCTCCGTGGAACTGGTGACACTTAGCCCAGATGGAAAACGGTCACAGAGGGCAGAACACATCCACAGCCAGAGCCTGAGCCTGAGCCTGAGCCGGAGTTAACTGTCCACACACAAGTTATTACATCCACCGAATCCAGCAAGAGCAGACTGAATTTATTCTGTTTTTTAAAGCTTACAGTAAACCAATACCCATCTGAGCTGCAATTTTGTCACAGCAACACAATTTTGACTTTGATAACTAAGTTTCATAACTAAAAATTCAATACTGCTACAATATCGCAGCCATCGAGAAAATCCATAAAGGAATATATGGTCCGGGACAACCTTAGAGACGCTGTTTCAAGGGTTTTATAAGTCGATGAGGTGTCTTAGTCTGTGTTTGTTTGTTCCTGAGGGAGTATCTCTAGAATCTCTGCAGTGAAACGACGTAACTTTACAATTAGGTTGTTCCTAGAGAGAAACATGCCATAAATGAAGGGTTGGATGGAGTCCAGACTGATTGCATGTGCATGTTTGTCAGTGTGCATCAAAAAGAAATAATTTTTCCCATTCAGCTTGATCTACATTTGAAAGATCTGATAACAATTCATAAAATCCTCTAATAGAGTTTCTAAATTTCTTGAAACGAGATTAGTCGACGCATGAGTTAGATCCAAATACCATAAATCCCTGGAACCAAAATTGAGATGTCTGAAATATCTCCAAACCAGTTGTGATACCCAGGCCTAGTTCATCAGAAACAACAATCTAATAATATGTTTAATATTTGTTCAGTTAGTCAAGTAGCTGATGAATCTTTTTGTTAACTTCCATCTAAATCATAATCATTTCTACCGTTAAACCACCAACGTTTCATTCAAACGTTTTCTCATGTTCGCCTATTTTAGCTGTAAACGAAGAAACTTTTACCAAATGAGACTGTTCATTACAAAGATTTATTACTAAACAGGAACGTTGCTGTTTACTCTATCCTGTCATTAATTAACATAGACAGTGTTGAGTAGGATTTAACTTCAGTGACTTGTGTTGGTGTTAATTGGAAATTAATTATTTCTTATTTCTTGGTTGTACAGGTCTGTCAGTGCTAAAACAAACTACTTGCAACTTGTAAATTCACTGTGAATAAAAGCCTAGCTATAATTAAAGATGAATTTTGAATTTTGAACATTGCGACACTTTCTACGCAAAGAGACATATTTAAATAGTAGTGCTGCACATACAGTCCAATGATGAAAAATTAAACAAATTATATAGGACTGTAACTGATTTGTGTCACTGTGAGAATTTAATGTTTGAATCCTAGACTGTATATAAATACGTCACCACTTCCTTGCACTGGCCAAATTTAAAAAAAAAATGACACTTGAACATTCATCAACATTATATTAACTACCTAAAATGACAGAAATGATACTTGAAAAACTTCCAACCCAATGGAAGGCTGTTTGGTCCAAGTCCCGCCCACTAACATGGAGGGGGCGGAGCTTATGACCTATACTGCAGCCAGCCACCAGGGGGAGCTCTACTTGCTTTGGCTTCACTTTGGAGCAGCAGTTCTGTCATCCATCTTTATACAGTCTATGTGGTTTGAATATTCTTGGCTTTATCGCATAAAACAAATAAATGTCAACGAGCGAATGCCTCTTCTAAATCTGTGTACATTCCTCATCTCTCGCCCAACGCTCTGTGAATTGTGTCTTCATCATAAGAATAGGAATATGTGGGTGGTGTGTGCTTGTGTGATGGATAATTAAAGGTTTGATGGATTTTTTTATATTTTCACCTGCAAAACCAAAGGAAATTAAGGCAAATTAACAAATCTACCCTGAAGATTGTAACATAAACTCTTTTCATGTAGCTGGCTGAGGGTGTTCTGCAGCGTTCAGGCTCCTACCAGAGTCTGACCAAAGGCTCTTTGTGGTGTATTATTAAACAGCACCTTAGCTTCCTTGTAGCGCTCTGAACATATTATCCTCAGCAGCTCAGAGTGTGAGAAATCCCCCCTTTTCTCTTCCTGTTTCACCTTTATGTTCAGCAGAGAGTGCTGTGCTCTCTGAAACCTGCCTCACACAAGGCGCAAACTCAATTAAGGTGGAAGCTGAGAGGTCCCCTCAGGTAGGCTAATCTGTATGGAGAATAACTGCGGTTGGAAGTTTCCCTGCATTAGAGACGTGCCTTGACGGCGGATAAGTCACATAAAGGATGCTTTGACACTCTCAGACATGTAATTGCTCTATAAGTGGACCTCTGCAGGAGGTGTTGTTATGCTCCAGCAGGCACAGGCTGTTTAAATAGTGTAGATATCGAGCATAATGTGGAAAAACTGGGACGGTTAAAAAACACTGATACAGTCTTTTATTATATACGTATGTTTGCATAACCCGTTTTCTTTTTTTCTTTTTTTTTTTATCCCTTTTCTGGACAGGCGATGCCAAATCGGAGGACACGGCCAATAAGGAGGCGGGAGAGGAGAAACCAGAGGAGGACAACGACTATCACCGTAGCGATGAGCAGGTAGGCCTCTGCTAAATTTGAGACATGTTGTCAGATTCCTTCCTTGCTACATTAAGCTAAGCTAGGACAAGAATAGCAGTGCAAAATACAACAATTGGATAAGGTAAGACAAGAGAAACTATATAAAAAATGAAATATATTAAAGGTACAAAAAAGAAGTTAATGGAAAGGTTAAAGTAATAGGAGGCTGACATTATAATGACATTCATGAATATCATGAATAAAGACAAACTCCAGTAAGAGGAATTGCTCCTGAAAAACCAAGTATTGCACCAAAATGACAAGCGTCTGGAGTGGATATTGCACTTGCAAGAAGAAAAAAGCAAGACAGAATTACACAGGGTGAAGTAATACAGTGATGGGTAGGTATAAACAGATGTATTATGTCCTTGTTGAAGCAAAAAAAACTATGCAGCAGTGCTAAGAAATGCTTATGTTAAAGAGTTTGACTGCTGAAGGACCTCAGGAAGCTTTTCTTATCGCACTGTGGGTACAGCAGTCGCCGGATAGAGGAGCTACCAAACGTCCCAGCTCAACTTTTTGTTTAGTTGCCAAAGAAAAATTTTGAGAGCAAGGTTTATTTTTCAGACTTAACAACAAAAGAGATGGCGTTCCTACATTTTATTGGTTTGGAGACAGATAATAAGTTATTATATAGCCTACCAGAGTATTGTTGCTATCGCTGGCCATGTCTGTCCTTTTATGACTTCATGTCACAAAGCTTAAATCATCTTAAACTTGTTTCTTGAACAATGAGTTCACCGGACTCAAATGGCCTCCACAGTCACCAGATCTCAGAGAACCTCAGGAAGTGGTGGAATGGAAGATTTGCATCATGGATATGCAATATTGGACTAAACTTTTAAATGTTGAATCTAAAGATCTGAAGCAGTTCTGAAACCAAAAGTGAGGCGTACCTAATAAAGTGGCCAGCGATTGTATGTATTAAATATTATATATATATATATCGAGAAAACATAGGAACATAAAGAGGCTTTGGAAATGTGATTGTCTTTAGGAGGTTAGACGCAAATAACTGTTGGCTACACAGCGTTCTGCCAGGAACAAAAGCACTAAAGAGTAAAAATACTGTTTGTGATAATTATTGGTACGATTGAACATCAATTATTGCCTTTATAAAAGCGCCCCCCTTGTGGTTTAGCGGGCCGCTCCACAATTACCGGGTTCTTTTGTCTTCGTCTGGTTGATTTGTGCGGATCCAACGCGGCGCCACACCACCGCTATCCGCCCGCCGCATTCCTAACGGAAATGGGCTTTTCTTGATTCCATTTGTATTCTGGCACGCTCTTAAACCCTGCATGATGATATTAATAATGCAGAGGGAGAAAAGGGAGGGATTGTTGTGGCTGGACAGACCACCACGTTGAAATTGAAGCATCTTTTTCCTGCATCTCGATGTCGCACCGGCTCAAGGAAAGCAAAGATTTTTCCACCACGGCCGGCGTCTTTATTCAAACAAGCCAATTCTTTACTGTCTCAGGGGAAAGCCGAGCTGACTCGACGAGGGCGAAGATCTCGCCCTTTGGATTTTTTTCAGCGCCGGTGGAGAATGCACACGGAATTGCTAATACAGGAGCCTGTGTGAGCTGAATGCAATGATTTACGAATGTCATGGAGAACGAACGGTGGCTGGGGAGAGAACAAGGGAATAGAAAGATGGATGATAGAGGAATAGAGGAAAAATTGCAGTGTGCAGAGTGATGAGGCATTGTGAAAAGGCTCTGCAGAAAAAAGTGGAAAGAAAGCAACAGCAATGGGCGTATGGGAGGAAATTCACGCTCTGAAGTAGGAAGCTTTTCGATATCCAAAAGCGAGACGATATCCGCCGTGAGCCGTGTTGAAAAGACTAAAACCACCTCATTTCTTTTCAGTCAGACCACTGATTTGGTACAGAACGGCTACTGACACCCGTTAACCCCGAAAATCCCATTGCACCCGTCTGACCAGTGCAATAAATGTGAGCACACACTCCAGTCAGATTACCTCTTAACCTCCCTGGGGTAATTCATCAGTTGTCAAGGCTGCAGCTGTGGTAACCTGGGACATTTAACCTCTAATTCTAGATAAAAATAGAGAGTTTGTGAAGGCTCTCTCGCATTTTATTAGCATACACTACGACCACCCGGCTAATATTGTGTGGATCCACCTTTTGCCACCAAAATAACCCTGACCCATTGATGCATGGACTCCTCTAGACAATCTGCAGGTGTTCTTTGATATCTGGCACTAAGATGTTTGCAGCAGATCCTTTAAGTCCTGCTTTAAGTTGCGAGTTGAAGTCTAGAACATCCCTCAGATGCTGGGTTGGTCTGAGATCTGGGGAATTTGGAAGTTGACGGAAGAATTGAAACCTCCAGCCTGTGATGGAAAATACACATGCTTTTATATACTCTTGCAGGCGGTTTAGGCTAGAGCTGTGATTGGTCCGCTTGGTAGTAGCGTCTTTTCGCTTTAGTATTTTCCGGCTGCTTCTCCATCTCCGCAATTTTCAAATAGATTGTTTTGGATCAATAAAGATGGAACACATGGAGGAAAGGTTAACTGAGGAGGTTCAGAGGTACAAACATTCGTTTGACTCGTCTTCGGCAAAATTTCGGCGAACGTTTCAGTCGCCATTGTTGAAAGTGAAGCAGGAAGTAGAACCAAAATTTAACCCGACTAGCACTGAGTTTGGGTGGCGTTGTTACAGAGAGAGCCAGACTGACGAGCATAAATGGCTCGCACCGGCGTAGGCTACGTACGTAGGTTACAGCGCCTATGTCCCGCAATACTTTAATGAGCCTTTACTATCGTCCAAAGGGTCACATCCAAATGTTTTCAGTAATATAATATAACTTAGCAAAGTCTCGGCACATTGCTGTCTGTTGTTCAGTTCCAGGTATTGTGTTCTGTCTGCTACTAACACAGAGGACAAATTAGAAATAGCAGTTACTTTTACTGACACATTGCGGTTAATGTCTTTCATGTAATTTTTTGCACTTTGCAAATTCATGCTGCAGGACGGATTAGGCCCCATGGGGGCCCATTGTGGCCAGACAGACCTTGGGTCTCATCATATTTTTTTACATTTACATATAAATCCAGACCCCAGCCTTTGTTCACAGGAGCATCTACATACATATGAACTGTCTCCTTCCTTGTCCTTTTGTTTACATGTATAAATCTGGTACCAGTGTTCGGGGTCGGCTTACCTTCCCAGAATCTGTGTTTGTAGACACAATAAACACTGCAGCAAACTTGGGAGTAATATTTCTTCAACAAGGCCAAGTAAACCCCCTCAAACCATTCCTGAACCATTTTATGTAATATTATCTACAAAATCGAGTCTTTTGAAATACGAGAAATGACAAGAGTTGGGTTTAATTAATTTACAGTGAGGTATTTAAACTCTTAATACTTCTCTAAACATGAATGTCTACTGTGGGATTATGGAGTCTCAAATGTCTTGGATTTTTCCAGAAACAGACATTTTTATTACTCAAACATCAGCTTTTAATTCATTGAAACAATTAAGAACCACTTAATAAAAACACTCTAAAGGCCCCCGAAGACCCAGAATGAGCAGAGGATGCCAAAACCAAGGTGAACGATATTAGAAAAGAAAAGAGGCTCAGCGATGCGTCATCGTTTTCCGGAAAGAAAAAGAAAGGACGAATGAAGTGTAAAAGAATAATAGCAGCAGTTTTCAGCGATGGAACAAAACTGTCCTCCGCCATCACTCGGATATAAGAACCGGCAGGCAAACCGGCACGCTTGGCCGACTTCCAGAGCACTCCCCCGCCGTCTTCTGGATGACCTTTCACAGCGTAACCTTGGGGTGTGAGCGGGGCCAGAGAAGGCCAATAAAACTAGTGACGCACTAAGAAAAAAGAAAATATAATAAAAAGAAAAGGAAGAAGAATCACACCAAAAGTCCTGATTAATCACAGAAGGGTGAGGCTAATATGTCCAGATGACACCTGCAGCCTCTCATTGATAAGATCTCAGAGGGATGAGAACACATTGTGTAAATTTAATGAGTATTTTGGGCTTGAAGAAATTGGAGAACCCAGATTTACCCTAAAATTTTCTCTCACAGAGGGCAGAGGGGAGAATACAGAAAGAAATGTTGCATCAGACCTCTTCGGACTCCATAATAAAACCTGAAACGTGGATTAAAGCTCTGTCTGCGTGATACCAAAAGACCCGTCTAATATTTTCTTGAGACGCCCGGCCATTGCCTCATCACGTCTGTGTTTTCAGCTGCGGCAGGACTCCTTGGCTCCTCAAGCGCATCGCTAATGCACTGTAATGTAATAAAATTGCCTCGCAGGCCGCCGTCCAGCTTCTGCGGAGTCCAGGATTTTTTATTTATTCTACATCATGAGTTCTCCCTCATTGCCAGCGCCACTGGAAAAACAGATACATTATGATGTTTGGTCTTTGCTTATTGAAGGGCACGCTGTGCACTGAAGCGCTGCCAGTGTTTATTTGAGAGCAGAGATGATTTCCAAGTTTAAACAGAAACCCTCGGTAATGATGTTGGTGTTCCCGTCTCAGAAGAGAGGGATAAAAAGGACACAAGGACACCCACAAATGAATAAATACAAAGCCCTTGTTCTGATCTTTTCGTCTTTTGATATGCGAGGACAGAAGCTGCTGTCGCCGCTGCCAAGAACCACCTAGCGTGTCACCTCAGGGGGAAAGAAGAGCACCGGCTAGTAGCAGTAATACCCTGACACTCGATTGAAGCCAATAAGCAAAACAAAGGAAAAGCAACACTAGTTCAGGGAGTGGAAGCGGAGGGGGAAACCTGCACCACTGTCAAATTGAATTAACCATTTTTACATGTTACTTTAGATGAAATTAGTTTGGGTTTTAAGAATAGAACATCTGTGTCTTCTCAGAAACTGCTGATGAATCTTGCAGTTTTTCTGCCTTGAGTTTCAAACAGTCTACATGTTCATATTTTCAGTCACAAATTTTACAAATCTTAACCGTATTCTACAGATACATCAAACTGACATCAAAGAACTACCGGCAATGAAGGCAGGCCGCCGACGTTGCCTCACGTCACCTGTATCTGGACCAATAAGTTGTGCTTAAACGCAACACAGCAGGTGGCAATAGTCAGTAGTCGTCAAACAAAAGGAAAAACTGGAAAAGGCTACTATTAGCTGGGAGGTTAGGAAGAGCTACTGTTATACAGAGCTGGTCTCCAATCAGTTGGTCTACTGTTTATTCATTCTAGATGATTGGGTTAGGATTTCCAGAGTAGTTAGGAATTATTTTAGGTCAACGAAGATACAATCAGACTGGTTTTCATTAATCAGTGCACTTCATAAAATTGAATGAGTCAGCTATTTTATGTAATCCCAGATTAGGCTCATTTATAGTTCTGTGGGACATAGACGGCGTAACCTACGTAGTCATTTCTACTTGTGTGCTCGTCAGTCTGGCTCGCTCTACAAAAACACCATCCAAACACTAGACGGCGCTGTGTCTTTTTTGTCAGTCGGGTTCATTTTTGTTTCTACTTCCTGCTCACATTCAACAATGGCCAAAGACGAGTCATACAAATGTCTGTGAGCTCCTCAGTTAACCTTTCCTCCATGTCCTCCATATTGATCCAAAACCAAATGGAAACTTGCGGAGATGGAGAAGCAGCTGGAAATACTAAAGTGGAAACACACTGCTACCAAGCGGACCAATCACAGCTCTTGCGATCTGTGTTGCCATGGCGCGTAGTTACATTTCTGGGGAGGTGCACGTCAAGCTACGGCGTTAGGGTGTGCACTGTCGCTGTAGCTTCGAAACCGCCTGTAACTCTGCACCGTTTAAAACCATTGACCCCAGACGGTCACTGTAGATAGTTCTTCATGGGCCAGTTCAGACCTCGCTGCCTGGGGAAACCATTTAAAAGTGGCCAGCTTAAAGTCCAGGTGTGAACACAGCCAGGACACACTGAGGTTGTATTTCAGTGATCCGATCTCAGATTTGTAGGCGGTCTGAAACACATTTGACAGCATTCCTTTGGTAGTGAGAACACAATAAGGCCTGGATTGCATTAAAGACCAACTACTCAACAGGGTTCTTTTGTGTAAGAAGATTTTTGCCTCATTGAGAGAAAAAAAAACACCCAACCACTATTATAAATGATCACCTGAAAAGGATAAAGCACCTTAAGTGATGTCAGTTCATAGTGATGAGAGCCTTTTAAAATATTCTTTCCTTTTTGTTGTTAACTTCTTAATAAATCTAAACAAATCAGTAAGTGAGTGAGACTTTACAGCTTGTTCCAAAATGTGTATCATCTCAGCAAGTCGTGATCGGTTGGTAGAGATCCATCAGCGATAGAAAAAGCTGTATGTTTACATTACCTTTTGCAGATTGCAAAAAAAAATAAACGCTCTCCGATGGATGCACTCTTTAGATCGTCTTTTCTTCTCTCTCTCTCTCAGGTCAGCATCTGCTTGGAGTGCAACAGCAGCAAGCTTCGGGGTCTGAAGCGCAAGTGGATCCGCTGTTCAGCACAAGCCACGGTCCTGCACCTCAAGAAGTTCATCGCCAAAAAGCTTAACCTGACATCATTTAATGAGGTACGGATAATAACGCGCTCCACCAGCCTGGAAAGCAGCAGCAGAGGAAATAAACCCACAGCCAGATCTGTTGCACGATAAATGTAGCTTTAGTAGAAAATTAACAGAGGGAATTTAGTTTGTCTTTTAGAATAATATTTGTTTTGTTTTTATTAATTCCAAAAAGTTTTATCTCACAATTAAAGAGAGGGATTGTAGTTTGCAGCTTTCATTTATCTTAATTCCTTTGCTTTTTTTTAATTTATTCCCAAAGTAGATTTGAAGCAATTTGGAACAGATCTCTTTAATTCTTGGCGTTTAGTTGTAACGTGTCGGAGCACCAGCTGGGAGCGGTGTGCATCAAAGTTTAGTTAACTGCAAGAAATTACATAAAGATAAAGGTCAGTTTATTATACTTTTTGTGTGGGGCCTTGTGTGTTTGTTATATTTAGCAGGAAACCAGCACTTATCATATCTCATTTTTTTCTGCTCACTGTCTTAAACGCCTCGTTCAGATCATCAGCAGGGGTGGGGTGGGGGAAGAGTGGGCGATAAATTTGACAGATGGATTTTTAGATCGCCGCGAATAATCATCACAATCGCCTGCTTGTCCTCTATTTGTGTATTTTCTTTCTTTTTAAACTGGCTGTCACAGAGATGAGTGGGTTGACTCCATCATATCGTCGGCCTCCGTAACACAGCTTCGGCGAGGCGGACGTGCTCCCCGCCAGCCAGCCATTGTTGTTCCCTCTATTGACTCTCTAAAAGGAGCCGTTTGAAACGATTCGGCTTTCAGCGCGGGGCTCTACAGCGCGCCGCTTTCTCAGAGAACAGTAGCTCGTCGCATCGTGTTTGTAAACCCGCTGATGTGGTCGTGTCACCCATCTAAACGCCGCTGCAGGGAGGATGTACCACAAATAATTAAAGACGGAAGGACTCTCTTAAAGACCGTGTAATCATTGTGTCTGTAATAACTGGGCTGCAGCTTATGATCCTTCACCGGTCTGCCCATCTCGCTCACCCATGACATCCCGTCTCTTCCTACTGAAAAGCTACCCAAGAAAGGTGCAAAATAACTTTAAAAAGAAAGACAGATAGCAAAAATATTGTCTGTGCAGTTTCTATACAGTTTGTTTTATGTAGCAGATCATAAAAATTGTTCTTTTATTTCATGTAATCCTCAATTAACTCCTGATTGCTGAGATCTAGTCTTTTGTTAGGGGGTATGTTGCAGGACTCTTCTGCAGGTCTTTATTGTGGCCCCGTTCAGGCCTTACATTAACATCCATCCTGGGAAATCAGATCGCAAGTGACGAGCTTAAAGGACACGCGTGAAGACACCTATATAAACTGTATATAGACTGTATATAAATATGGACTACACGTCTCCACCTCCTCTCATTGGCAAAACTGACACTTATTTTCCGGGGGATATGGGCGCCACCATCTTTCAACTTTGGGGCTAGAGTCTGATCAGTATGGTCCAAGAGTACGGCCATGCAGAGTGTATTTTAGTGTTTTAGTTTGGCCCAAGCCCCGCCCACTAACATGGAGGGGGTGGAGCTTATGACCTATACTGCAGCCGGCCACCAGGGGCAGCTCTACTTCCTTTGGCTTCACTTTAAAGGAGCAGTTCTAAAAAAAACTTCCACCTATTCAACAGGGTTGATCTTGTGTAAGCAAAATTTCGCACACAGCCGCTATTATAAATGATCACCTGAAAGAGGAATGTAGTAATGAGAGCCTTTTAAAATATTCTGACCTTGTTGCAACAAATACGTCTAGACAAGAATTAAGTTAAATAATTTAATATGAGTGTTTGATTCTATCATTTAAAAATGTATCTGTGAAAGTTTTCAGGGTTATAGTCTGAGCTTTTTGCTAAAATAATTAATGTCAGGGCAGAGACTAAGGCCAAAATAGAAAAATCTTTCTTGCCTGTCATAGTCAAGTTAAAGAAAACTCACCCCAGTGATGAGTGGTAGCTCCAAACATGGAAAGACTAAAATAAAGATATCATATTGCAGACTAAAGTGATAAGGGATGTGATTTCATTAGAAATAGCGCTATGCAACAACCTCAGGGACTCAAAGTAAAGTGCATATACACTAATCAGGCATAACATTATGACCGCTGACAGGAGAAGTGAATAACATTGTCTTTTAGAGCTGAACAATCAGCTTTGTTTTTTGGATATACTTATAGAGGCTTCACAGACGCAAATTGAAAGTGTAGTTTTTGCTTGAAGAATGACTAAAATGATTATTTATTTATAACAGTCTTTTTTACTTGCCTCTACTGGAAGCTCAACGGTAAAATACACTCATTTTTATATGTTTTATTATCAATCAAAAGTGCTCCCTCTGTGGCTCAGAGTGTGCTACCAGTGGGGGGCAGCAGGGGGCGCTGTGGCAGTGTGTCCTACCTTTCCATCCCTCTCTGAAATTCCCTCTCTCCCTACCTCACCCTCCCTCTCCCAGTATTGATTGGCAGATGCAGATGCGAGGCGCTGCTCAGCAGAATATCAATGTTGACTTCACAGGAGGAGAGCGGTAGATTTGGCGAGCCGGCCTCGTGTTCAGTATTGAACTTTTTTTATTTTATTTTTTTCATTCTCGGCTCTGGAGCCCGGCAG
>JASGAT010360241.1:0-19074 GCA_030220025.1 Chelon auratus | reverse complement strand
AAGACTTGTAGTTTTGTTTTCTGAAATGTAAATTTGTTTCAGAATTTGTAAAAGTGTTTTATGTTTTGTAATGTTGATTTGCACCTCCAGGCCACCGTAGTTTTTGGTCACCACCAGCTTTCTAAAAATGTGTTAAATCAATTAGTCAATGACTTTGTTTGCTGTTTGATACGAGGCAGGGAGTGTATAATGGATTTCTTGCTTTCAACGCCAAAGACGAGTGGTGGTCCTGTGGGTTTTTCCACTACGAGCATTCTCTTTCACATTTCATACACTCGTTCGAACGACTGCCGCGTGACTTCACATTTGCGTTAAAGTAAAAATCACAATGGCAGGGCATCTCAGAGACTTGATTCCCCTTTTTAAATTGATGATAATATGTATGGTTGTAATCCCTCTATTTGAGCATCTACAGCAGGGGAAATTAAGTCCAATCTACTGACATTTGCTCAAAGCTCTACATCACTTTTCTTGTGCTGCTGTTTTTATTTTCCCAAGAGGCTGTGGAAATAACAAGCTATTCAACTCTAGCTGAGTGCGTGACTACAGTAAACACCAGTTTTATCTCGTCTGCAATTAGATTGAAAGGGTTCTATTCCCAGTTTGTCCGTGGCTGTTGATCCAAGAAAAGATTAGCTTCACAGCACTATAATCAAATATAAACACAAGCCTACAATTAATAATACCTCAATGAAACCTTAAGTTTCTGTTAAACAGGTCTTTTAATTTAAATGTTTTTAGTGATTAAATACTTACTTTTGGTTAGCTCAGCCTTTGTGAGCCATTTTCTCAGCCAATCAACAAAAAAAGGTTTCCAGACTTCAAAACTGTAAGAATTATTTGATTATATGAGAAGAACAACTTGTCCTGAACGGTATTATTATGGACCTACAAAATGAAAAGACATTTTGCTCTCCAGAGGTCAAACACACATAAGAGTGGGTGCCATCATTTTAGGACTCATTAGGAGTCGACTGGAAAGAGTTTTGAATCACAGTCCTTGCCTTTTGAACTCCCTTCAAAGTCATCAGGGTGCTTAGTACTGTGGTTTGACGGCTTTGCACTCACAAGGACAGGCCGGTCTTTGTCCCCTTTCACCGTTTAATTCCCTGAATGGACTCAAGCTAATTGGAGATCATTATCGTGATCGTATGATGTATTCGAATGTCGTCCCTCTTAACCCTTTATCGGGCCAGGAACCATGTACGGTAGCTTCCGCACACATTTTAAATCAGTGAGGTCGAGAAGCATGTGGTTTTCATCCGGCCAATCAGCGAAGATCAAGGCAACACTCTCAGGTGAGATGTGATCTGCAAGGTCCACCTCTGCATGAACGCTGAACGGCATGATGCATGAACGGCCAATTTAGAATCACCAGTTAACCTAACGAGCATGTCTTTGGACGGTGGGAGGAAGCTGGAGTACCTGGAGAGAACCCACGCAGACACAGGGAGAACATGCAAGGCTTTGCACAACAAGAAAACCACTATAACCAAATAGATGTTGCCCTGGCTGTACTTTACAAGAATATGTGGTTTTAGTGAGGGCAAAGCCAAACCGTGTCCTCCTGTGGGTGCACTAAATCCAAAGTTGATAAACACTTGAGTTAGCACCCCTGCGATCCGGCACACAGTCTAATGTACTAAGTTTGATAAGTGAAGGGCAAAACCGCACTCATGCATTTTCATCAGCAGCCCCTGCACAAGGCTCAGACACAGATTTCAATACCTCAGAGAGCCCTTACACAACAGATAGGCAGACTGTAGCTGTAATGTACATCCCAGAACAGCCATTATTGGAAAGAGGTTGTGAGGATGTCGTATTGAGGAGACAGTTAAAACGGTTTAATGAGAACTTGGATACTTGCTTAAAAAAATTTACGACAAAGGATAAACTCAGTGTCCGTCAATAGACAAGCCTCAGCAAAGACTAAATAGAACACCTAAATTTGGATTAAGGAGTAGATATACCACGGGCTGTAGCTGTTTTGTGTGGATGTTGTGTGTGCCCTGCATAGTACAGTACTTTACTGGAGTTTTATAGGTGTAAAAATATTGACCCTTGCCATCACAAGGCTCGCCTGAACCCTCCAATGCATTGTCCATCTCAGCAAGCTCACAGTCAACCTGACAGTATTTATAGCCCGTGTTCTCTTCTGTCAGCCAGGGACATGACAATATATGTCGGATCAAATGTACAAATGTGTTTTATGGAAGTCAGCAACCAGCCATCCATAAGTGAAGTTGAGTGGGCATAACTTCCGTGAAGGTTGTTTCAAGGAAGCCCATTAAGGTCTGAAAATGCATGCTGACTGCTTTCTCTTCCTGTCCTTAATAGTCACATAAATGTTTGAAAGTCTTTGGTTCTTATTTAAACAAGGAAGTCTTGGATTCAGAAACAAAATAAGCAAATCATGTTGTGATCACAACCGTGAACAGGTTTTCATCTGTCCATTTTGATTTGTTGTGCACACCAGAGAAAACACAGTGTTCAGACTTACCCATGAATTAAAGAATTAGTTTGTCACAAGCCAGTGTGATTTATTAGCTGGTCCGCCGATGTTATTGATGAATACATACCAGTTCAGTAAATCCTGTTAATGGAGGACCACTTTCTGACTGCTTTGGTCAGTACAGGTCATCACGGAAACATTTAAAGCCACTTCCAAAACTATTCATTTTTGTCTGGCTGGTCACTTATTATCGAACCCCCAGCTATAGCAGTTATCTGTCCGATCAAATCGTGCAGTGGGCAGCAGCATTCGCTTGGAGCATTTCAAGTTAATTCACTTGGAACAGAAGATGATATATGAAGGGATTTCACAGCGTAATCTCAGATGCTGGTGATTGATTGCTGAGGGCTGATACTGTAGCATTGTAAACATTTGTGGAAATCTCCATTGATGCTGTCAATGCACTGAGATAGCTGATGTCCGTGCTTTGACAGCATCGATACACGCTAAAATGTGTCTTCCTATGTCATGCAAGTGCAGAGCTAGAGAGACCAGAACTGAAATAATAAAACTATTGAGCATTAGATAAGACGAAGGCGAGGCCTTGAATACCTTCACAGGGAAGCAGATAGCTGCCTTGACATTCTGCGCATGGTAGTCTCTTTGCAAGCAGCACATATTATCGCTGACTCACCAAACATCACCCTCTATCAGGCGGTGATGCTAGAAAACTTCAGATCTCATTTGTTTTGCATTCACAAGGCATTATTACAATCACCGTTGGAGCAAAGACAGATACCTGGGCATTTCGGCTTTGGGCAGGTGGTGCTCTCCTCACCTAAACCTCACCCCAGCTGTCTTGTCTTACACTGGTTCCATCTGGCCCATGACAAGTATAATGTTTTGTGGATCACAGACATGGATTAAACCCCTGTATGAGGGTGAGGTGAAAAATGAAAGCAGTGTGGAAGTGCCAAAACCTGCAGTTCCTCAAATGGTCACCTGGCTGTCTTTAAAAGCAATTCAATCGCAACAGGAAAGGCCCAACGCTCAACTTTACAGCAAAAAATAAACTTGCCAACAGCCAGATACAGCTGTAGCTAACTCCCGCTTTCATAACTACTGTATGGGGAATAACAAGCCTGTTTAAATTACATCAAGGCTTAAAGGGGAACTACCGTTTTTTACAACCTCGGCCTTATTTTTAGTATAAAATACGATCGTTTACTCACCCATATAACTTTAATGTTATTTGGAGTCGTTCGGACGATATTTAGATCCAGTGGAGTGCCGCATATATCCATATAGTGTGAGTGACTGGGGCACCCAAAGAACAACAAACCACTGCACGTCCACGAATAGATAGTAACTGGTGGTGTTCTTGTTATGTACGATGATAACAGGTAACTCCAGACTCAACGGGGAATAGCCCTAGCATATCATAACAAAATATTGGTGAAATGAACAAATTTTGCTGCAGATAATGCGTTACTTATGGGCTGCATTTCGGTGCCCCAATCACTCCCACCATATGGATATACATGGCGCTCCACTGGACCTAAACATCTTCCGAAGGACTAAAAATAACACCAAAGTTATAAGGGTGAGTAAACAGTCATATTTTATGCCAGAAATAAGGTCCAGGTTGTAAAAACTGTAATTCCCTTTTAAGCCATGAATTAAAAAGGTTGTGGCCACTTTGAGTAACATGAGACAGCATGACACGCCGGGCTCAACACCACTCCAGCTTTGCCTCTTTGCTCATGTTTGAATTAGCCAATTAGAGTGAGGCACAATTCAAGATGGTGATTCCCGCTACCTCCAATACTGAGCTTTAAAACCTCCCTGCAGGAGCCTTGGCTATGGCTCCAGCAGAGCGCATGTCCACAAACCACAGAGTTTGCGGTTCAATCCATGGAACATGCCACATGCCGAAGTGTCCCTGAGTAAGACACTGAACTCCCAGTTGCTTGCGTGTGTGCTATGTGTCACTGTGACTGTAAAGCTCTTGGAATACCAATAGGTAGATCAAGTGCTATATAAATACAAGACCATTTACCATTAAGGAATACTATGGGTGACATCACAGGGGGTCCGTCCATACATTTAGTACCAGCATTACTGTCTTTATAGTTGTAACCAAGTTCATCAAGCTATCAGTGGGTGTAGAAGATTTGGCAGCAAATTACATTATGATGCAGGGACCGTGCCTGTGTGCAGGACACGCATACCGACACAGACACACACACATAAAGAGCACTCCACACTCTGCAGAGCAACGCTGATGGAGAGTCTGTTTGTTTCCCATCTGTCTCTCCCTTTCAGTCTACTGAGCCGTTCTCTGTCTTTTCTGCTGCTAGAATTTCACTCAGTCTTAATTGATTTGTAACTATGCCTTTGCCATTTTGATCACCCTGGCACCAAAACACAAACATGTGTTGATGCGACACAAATTTATTCCTGTAATTATCTGACGAGTCTGCATTAAAACAGTTGGAAGCCCTCGCCACAACCAACGTTTTCCAGATATTTTTCAATCTGACTGCAGCATGTTTTACCATACTGTTGGTGGTGTCAGGCTTAAATCTTTTTACCCACGGTGAATAAACCTGACGAGGAACCAATGGTGTGAGCTCCACAAAGATATTCAATTTGGCTTATTCAGTCAGTTCAGACTTGCATCATTAGAATTGGAAGATGGGTGCTGTGGGGGCTACCTGAACACCCACAGATGTATTTATGCAAAATTTACACTGGATTTTCTGCAGCCTGGCGGATTTTCTCTTGTAAATCCAATGTTTTCTCATTTTGTATGAACAGAGTCTCTGTGTCCTATTGTGCAGGCAGAGCAGCATCTAGCCTGCTAACAACCTGTGGAGGAGATAAAAACGTCTGCACAGAGAAAACACTGATATCGGATGATTCCAGGGACTGACAGGTGAGATCTATAGGAAGGATGTCTGTCTGAAACATGACAGACCATAATGGAAGTGTTAAGCCAATATGATTACGATTTTATGATTAACAAACAGACACTACAAGTCAGAAGCTAGCTTTTTGCTTGCATGCTAGGAGTGTACAATCCATCAGTCATGCCACTAATAGACAGAGTTACAAATCCTTTGTTTATAACATTTAAATTTAAAATGTCAAGCTTTCCCTTTTAAGGCGCCGCTTCCACTGCATGAATTGATAGTTATTGATCATGACTGCTGTTCATTGTTCAACTCACAAATGTAATTTCCATCTTCTGTTTAGCATTTGGAGGAGAGACGTGACAGAAATGTAAAAGAGCTTCATTCTGTCTTGTTTATTTCCTTGTTTTCAACGAACACTGATGGGGATTTCAGCAGTGTCTGGATTCTGTTGTGTTCTATAAACCATCACAGCTGTATGTCCCAGAAAATGTACATTTGTCACCAGACTATTACCCCCCCGTTGAAGCCAATTACACCTGATCCCAGAAATCCTCCACAAGCACATATCCACGTTATAGGCTGCTGTCTGAAGGATGCATTTCAACTGCATCTGGGGTTTGTTTGCACCGGCCCATGAAAAGGTCAGTATGACCCTAATTTAATTTACTGGTGTGAAAATCATTTTTAGTCTCATCAGATGTTCATTGTGGGTTGACAGATGAAATAAATACCCCAACCTCACTTATAAAGTGCTAATACGTTCAGTAAATCAAAGGGTTGCCCATTAAAGACTATTAAGGGCATAATTCAGAGATGGTACCTGTGGTGTGCATTTACAAATAATGCCAGCATGAGAATCACACATGTATATTCAAGTGTTGTAGCTTAGATCTATCGCCATTACTATAAAACAAGGAATACAGCAGTGAAGATCCCAGACATGAATGAACTGAAACTAATATAATCTACAGGAAGTGGACATGATATTACAAACAGCTGAGTAGTATAGATCAGTGACCTTCAAGCTTACACTTCAATTCCATGTGATTGAAATTCCTTTTGTGTTTTCACCAGATTCGAGTCTGTGCATCCATGCGTGTAATACTCAACTATATCCAAGGGAATTGTCTAATGCAGTGGTTCCCAAAGTTTGTCTGCAAGGCCCCCCTTTCTAGATAAGAATATTTGCCTCGCCTCCCATCCACAGCTTGACACAGCTATACATATCTGACATGCGTTATCACCACGTGGCTGTCAGTCACTTCATCCATCTGTGGAGCAAAGCGGCGTCTTTCTCACACCTTGCCATTAATATAATCGCATCTATGATCTGTCAGAGCAGCTCGTTTGATAGAGGACTTGCCTTTAGCTTGCCCTTGGTTCATCAACCATTGCTGAGCCCATATCAATGGCACAGGGAAGTATCCGGTCCTCTCCTACAGTGAGCTACACCCGCAGATGTTCCTATTTAAACCTCAGCTCCTCACCAGCCCTTTAGAACTGAAGAAGCTAATCGGATGAAGCATATTCAAGAAACTCTACAAGTCCAGTTGTCTTTCTTTTATGGATATGCATTTTTTTACACTGAGCGACTCCATAGGAAATATGTGCGTCTGAATATCAGCCTTTGACTGATAATGGGTCATTAGAGAACCCAACCCAAAGTCATGTAAGTATCTGGTCGTCAAGCAAGTTTCTGATGGGTTACACCCACAGATGTCACTCCCAGTCCAGTGTCCAGTTGCCTTTCTTTAATGTTTTTGGGTAAAACTCTATAGGCAACTTTATATGCGGCAAGTTGAGCATAGAGATTTTATAAAGTGCAGACAGTTTATACGTTTTTCTGAAAAAAATCAAGTGGCTTGACCTTATGCGCTGCATGTCCTGTCTCCAAGTGCCATCTTAACTTCGGTTCAGTTTCAAACTGTCAGAAGCAATTATTTTTCAGACAAACAACACACTGTGGTCTCTCCTCATCACCCACTGTTGTACAGGGCGATTTACACCTCGTCATATTTTCTTTTCTTTGCTTTATATGTTGTGTTTTGAGTTGATGAAAGTTCTGCTGTACATTTGGCTGGCAAACGCTCTCGCAAACCTCTCCATGGTATGCTAGCAGTGCACAAACAAGCCTTATTCAACGGCTTTCCACCCTCTGCAATAACTCCTCAACCTCCACTGAAAAAAACCACTGATATAATGTGTCAAACATATCAGATTCGAAAAATGTGTTTGTCGACATCTAACAGAGAGGTTTGTGGCGAAATGCATTTTTCATAAAAGAAATAAAGTGCTGTTCTTTTCAGCCTTTTGCTTTGTAGAACTTCGGTCCACATTTTGAGTCGGGTTGAATAAATGCAGGCCTGTTCAAATCAGTAGGGTAGGAGAAATGAGTGGTCGCGGGTGTGCAGAGAGAAAATCATCCAAGACCAATTGCACATCTATTACAGATTGGTGTCCTAACAGCAGATTAATGAGACAGTAATGAATGTAGTCTGGATATTTGACTGAACATTGACAGATGGTGAAGTTTAGTTTGCTGCTTCTTGTAGTTTGTAGGAGTCTTGCCTCCTTTGACCTCTCTGACCATTAAAGCAACCGCCGAAATATGGCAACAGATTGTCTAGCAATAATAGAAACTCAGGGGCGGCTGTGGCTCAGTAGGTAGAGCGGGTTGTCCACGAACCAGAGGGTTAGCGGTTCGATCCCCGAAATGTGCTACATGTCGAAGTGTCCTTGAGCAAGACACTGAACCCCCAGTTGCTCCCAGTGCGTGGCACTGGTGTGTGAATGTGTGTGCTTGTGTGAATGAATGGGTAGATGCGTCTATGACTGTAAAGCGCTTTGAGTACCAATAGGTAGAAAAGCGCTATATAAAAGCAAGGCCATTTACCATTTACCATTTACATTTCATGGCACCATACGTTTTTATTTCAATTGCTGCATTGTCAGACAGTTGAAACTATAGACTAGTACTAGTATAAATATGGACAATGTGTTGCCACTTCCTTGCATTGGCCAAACTATTTTCTCAGGGAAAAGGTAGCGCCATCTTGCAAGTTTGGAGCCAGAGTCTGATCAGTACGGTCCGAGAGGGGAGCCGCGCGGAGTCGTGTTATCGATGACCCAACCACACTTCCTCCAGCCTCGGGTTTCCAGTTAATAAATACTCAACCTCCACCAGTTACAAGGAAATGTTGGATTGTACAGTGCATGGTAGTTGCCATTATGTCACATCCTGTTTCTATGGAGTCAAATAACGAACTAACACGAAACTTATCTAATAAATTGACACTTGAACATGCATCAACATTATATTTTCTACCTAAAATGACTGAACCCCCCCCTTGAAAAAAGGATTTTAGTGTTTTAGTTTGTCCCATCCAAGTCCCATCCGCTAATATGGAGGAGGTGGAGCTTATGACCTATACTGCAGCCAGTCACCAGGGGGAGCTCTACTTGCCTTGGCCTCACTTTTGAGGAGCTGTTCTGCCATCCATATTTACACAGTCTATGGTGGAAACTCTATTTATTGACCGCTATTCACTCACTTCTAATGCAATACAATAATTCTGCATGAAACAGAATATAACATTATTTTAGTGCATAGTAACTGTCGATATCATTATGTGGTGTTAATGCACTTATATAAAAGACTTTTCGCATCATTCTGAAACAAAAAAGGCATAGCTGAAACTATAAAAGGTACACCCGGAGTGCTGCAAACCAAAAACCACACTTGTGCAGCCATGAAACACAAGTTTATGAAGAAAAAAAAAAGCAAGGAACATTTGTCGTCTGTGTCTGAGAATTGAATCTGCCAAAATAAAAAGGAAAAAGGAGACTTGCCACAGTAATATATTAAGCATGTTTTGACATACGGTGCAGTTGGAGATCAAAATGGAATAACAACAGTCAAATTTCATTATATGAAATTATACACTGTATTTGTCTCAACCTTTAAAATTCTGGACGGGTTCATTGTTAAGCCTTAATTCATACACAAACAACGGCTGGTTCAGTGCGGCTGGTTTGCTCTTTCAGTTCAAACAGGAAAAACAGTCTGATGTCTGGCAATTCTAGCACGAAACGTTTAGTTAAAGTCACTGCCAAGCCTTCTCCTGACATTTAGCAGAATATGGTTCAGTTTGTGAATTTTAAGAAACTTTTTACTCCCAAGGCTTTTAAGAGTGTGAATATGAAAGTGATTTACTCCAGAAACAAGGTAAAGTTTTAACAGTTAACATTGGTCATAGATTATGAATAACTTCTCGTTCTGCGTTGACGCCTTGAATATTAAGAGTTTTAGGCTGTTAATTGGTTTGTTAGAGAACTATAAACTGTGCCAGATTAATCTGAATAACACCGTCTGATGTGAACACCAGTGTGTAGCCTACTGGGTCATTAACAGGCCTTAGTCATGTGAGCTTCAGATGTGCACCACCTACAGATATTCTAAAAATAAAAAACACTAACCTCCCCGCCAGTCGGTTAGAAATGAAGAAGCTGCTGTGATAAGTGGTGAAATGTCTTCAAGAAACTACAAACAAGCCCAGTTGTCTCGTTTGGGACCCAGGGACCCAGGGACAAAGATTTTAGTTGTCTTATGCATTTGTTGTAAAACACGTGTAAGTTTTGCCCTCACTCTAATTATCTTCCCAAAGAGGGAGATTTATTTACTATGGATTAAAAAGTCAATAATATGTGAGAAGGGGAGTTACTTATTGGCCAGATCTAGCGGGACTATTTCTAAAAAGGAACATTTTTTTAGAGAACATTCCTTTCTTTCCATTAAATGAAGCTGAAATGTTGCCCATGGTGAATGGAAACTGATGACAGGAAGAATTTCCTCTGCCAAGACTCACTTAGATGTGATCGGTAATGGTGCATGCCTGTTTTCCTCCAAAACGGAGACTACTTTTCATCCTTAATGCCCCTCTTGTTGACATAACTGATGAACCGATGTTTGGATTAGTACCCAGTATATTATCTGTATTACACCAGGCAAAGATAGTTGTCCAAAGGGTTGAATAAATGTCACAGATCTGAAAAGTTGTTTTATTGTTACCCGGGAGACTGTGAAGCAAAGAGAGGAATCATTTGAGGGCTGGTGTGTTGAAGCCATAGACAGTATTTAGAAGGACGGCGGAACTGTGAAGCCAAGGCAAGTAGAGCTCCCCCTGGTGACTGGCTGCAGTATAGGTCATAAGCTCCACCTCCTCCATGTTAGCGGATGGGACTTGGGCCGAACAAAACACTAAAATACAAGTCAACATTTCATTGTAACTGGTGGAAGCAGAGTAGAGTATAGTATTAATTAAACGAAAACGCGAGTCAGTCTGTACTACGCAGACTCTGGCTCCAAACTCTCAAAATGGTTCCATCTGTATCCTGGGGAAAATAGTTTTGCCAATGTAGTGGTGGGACGTTGTCCATATTTACTTGCAGTCTATGGTTGAAGCTAAGATGCAGTCACCCTTCTTTTTGTTAGTCATTCATGCATTAATACACGTTGTGACTCACAGGTGTTCATCCTTAATCAGATCTCACATTTTAAACTCTATCTATACTCTGTCATTTGTGTGTGGGGAAACCCTGCCCAGCTAAGTCATGTCAGCGTGATCAGGGAGGTGACAGCTGTCCTTCCTCTGAATGTCTTTAATGCTTCTGTGAGACTAAATCATTGTGCTTCACGTTGCAACAAAGGCGGCTACACGGGTCTTGTTAAGAGCCAGTGGAACCGACAAGTACATTCGCTGTGATTTGGTTCCGGGGAAGTGCACAGCAATCTTCAGGGCGAAGAACTGTGTGTGCGCCTGTGTGTCTCTTTGTGTTGGAGCAAAGGGTCAGGGTCACACTCCAAATCACCGAGTACCCAGAGGGAACAAACTGAGCCTGTTAGAAATAGTGCGGAGACAAGCTTAACCTATTTTTAATAGTCCGTCCCTCTCCATCATTCCCTTCGCAGGCCTGTCCGCTGTAACAAAAGGCTGCTGTTTTGAAGGTTAACATACTATCAATAAACTGACATTGAATAGTTCACGTAGTATTTTAAGACATGACATTGTAACGTTTTGAATGAGCAGTACATTTGTGCTTAAGGACTGAAAAGATTAATAGTGCGTCCAAGGTAACCTTTGTTTAAATCTATACTGGAGAGTACTATAACAAGAAAACATAGTAACTGACACTGGATTCAGTCACCTTACCTGTGAAAAATATTAATGGATGACAAAATACAGCAATTCCTTCCATTTAACTGCTCCTAAACAACAGTACACATTAGAAATTAATATGCAGCGGAACTGACAGCTGCAAATTATGGCTGTTTCTTGATGGCGGAATAATAATTTTACACTACATTACGGCAGGTATTTACAATTCAGAGACTGCGGGTGCATACTTAACTACATCAATTAAGGAAATAGTTGTGGAGATGTCAGATACTCCACTGAAGCAAATCTTCAGGAGGCGGGGATGTGCCATGTGTTGTATTATGACGCCAGCTGCACCGGCTTCCCAACGGGAAAGAGTTTTGATGTTTCTCCACAACCGCCACTCTTCTGCTTCATCGGGATTCCTCAAAAATGTTTTGACAGGTAAACATGTGGTGATGCACACCTCAAGTGAGAGACGTCGCGCAAGTTGACGACAGGCTGATAGAGTTGCCTGCTACCGCTAATAAAATGCATTCATTTTTAATTTGTGGCCCAACAATCTTGTACTCACGGAGACTGGCGACATTTTCAGTTTATGCTGAACTACCGTTTTTGTCTGTTTTACACTATGCAAACATTGTAACAGTTGCAATATCTTAATTATATTTACAGCATTGTCAGAAAAAGGAGGAAATATTTATACGGTCTATTCCTGCAAAGCCATTAAGTGTTCACCATAAATGCATTTGCAAAGCATTGTTCCACGCTTTATTTTTTTTCCCCGCACAGTAGGTACTCTTTCAGTACAATAACTGCTCACAGAAACTAAACCAGGATAAACAATTTTTTTTTTAAAAGTTGTGTACTCTTAACACTTTAAGATTAAATTTCAGCTTAGTTACATTTAACTTAAATAACAATATTTTCTTCAGCGTGTGTTGCTCTAATGTTGACGCAGTTAAGGTCCTAACCCTGAACTCTGGCATCCACACGTGAATGCATTCCTAATTAATGTACATTATAAAAACATAACTCCTCACAAAACGGAGATAGAAACAAGTGCAATTTATATGATACGCGTTTCATACTCAGGATTTCTGGGGACCTTTTGGACTTGGCATTCGTGTACCACCCACCTAGACCACCCCCACCCCAACCCCATAGCAACACAAGGGCACACACACACAAAAACGGTTAACTAAAAAAAAAATATGAAGAACAGCACAAGGTGTTGACTTGGCCTCCAAATTCACTAGATCCCAAACTGATCAGTCACCCTGGAAACTGGTTTCCGTTTTTTTATCCCCATGCCATCCGTCTGCCCAACTCTGAGCCTTAACTTTACATTCAAGTATCACTGCATTACTATACCTTGCACTTTATTGACACAGCTGCAATTGTATATGCATACATTATATACAATCGCTACCCCCTTTTAAAGGGGAACTACTGTTTTTTACAACCTGGACCTTATTTCTAAAATAAAATACATTGTTTACTCACCCATATAACTTTGGCGTCACTTGCACTCGTTCAAAAGATATTTAGATCAGCGTATATCCATATAGTGGGTGTGACCGAGACACAGCCTCTAAATACACATTATCTGCCGCATAACTCGTTCATTTCACCAATATTTTGTTATTATACACTAGCGCTATTCCCCGCTGAGTCCGGAGTTACCTGTTATCATCATCTGGGGTCTGTAGATTGACCTACAGACCCCGCATAATGTCTTCTGACCTGGATGATGTCATCTCTGAGCCCCGCGCGCACCCACAATAGCAATGACAATGTAATTTGCTACTGCTAGTTTTATGCAACATGGATTAATATTTTTCCGATTCTCAAGTTGTGGAGTCACTGAATTTATTTACCAAGAAAAATGTCAGGTATCCTTTGATTTTAGCTTCTCAGAAATGACCATTCTCTGCTCTGTCAGTCTGTTAAATATTGTGGTAAATTAAATATACCAGTCAGGCATAACATTATGACCACCTTCCTAATATTGTGTAGGCCTTCTGAGGGTGTCCTGTGGTGTCTGGCAACTACTGCGAGTATTTCTTCCTGGACCTCATACGTCCTGAAGTCTGAGCTCAGTATAATATGTGAACCAGACAGGGTTACTGTCTGAGTACACAGCTCAAAGCAGCTGTTTTAAAGTTTATTCAAACAAAATGACGAAAAGAAGCAAAGGCAGCATTTACTTTCTGCAAGCTGAAAATTGCACAGCTGGCTCCAATAATCAGCTCATCAATACGGAGCATTATCGACTTTTGCGTTTATTTCTTTTTGGACTGAGGTAAGGTAATGAGAGTCACTCTGAGAATTTTTGGACCTATTCAGTGATGCTAATTGGATCAGTCTCTTGCATATGGGGGCACTTGGTTCAACGAGTTCAAACACTACCAGTGCAAGTGTGGATATGATTGGGTTAAATTGCCACATCACATACTCCAAAGGTTTTAATTCGAACATTATTTTTATTCTGCAAATAATGATATGATTACGTTAATAATAATCGGTGCAGTAAAATCAGGAACAGGGATCTTGGAAGTTTTCATAATGCCATAATGTTATGCCTGATCAGTTTATTTAGACATGGGAAGATATTGTTACCTGCCAACTCAGAAGACTTTAAAATTTGGCCTTGTACAGTATAAAAACAGACAGAAAATAGAAATAGAGTCTGAAAATATATAGGTTCCTACTTGGCAGCTGGTGCATTAAAAAAAGAAAGTGGCTTCTTTCATCCTTCACATTGCAAACCTTACAGTACATAGGGAGAAAATAGAAACTTGTGGGCAGGACTGGACTGGAAAGACAGTCGTCTGTTTGTGACAGAGCCAGCTCAGCTATGGCTGTGGGAACTCAGTATGTTAAGGAGGTGATAGAAGAAGCAAGACATGGAAGGAAAGGAGTGTTAAGGGGCATCATAATAAGTGAGAGGTGGAAGCGAGAAAAGTGTCAGAAGGTTGAGAAGGCTGTGAAAGGAAACACTGGCCCTGCTTGTCCTGTCATTTCAGCCAGCTCTCGAAGGATCGCATTGTTTCCGGAAGCCTCAGCTTTCCCCCCGCCGCCAGTACAAGACATCCTCTCTGCGGCCGTCGCTGCTAACAGACGCCATCAGTCACACTGGCTCAGAAACTGCTCGCTTCCAATCTCACCACTGCTGTGAAGGCAACTGCTCGAGCTTGTCTCACAAATCTGCTCCTCCGTGTGCTCCGCCAGCAAAGACATATATTTACACATAGTCACAACAACACACACACACGCACAGAATGCTCTCATCACTTTGCCGGAGCCAAAAAGCACTCCCAGTGAATTTGTCGCTGTCCTGCTTTCTCCGTCCTTCTCTCTATGTAGCTGGATGCTGGATTTACTCCGACAGAATCCACCTCATGTCCTTCATGTTTCCTGGGCTTATAGTCTTCATCTGAGTATTAAGGGCTCACTATGCCACACGTCCTCATGGATGAAGACTTGTCCATTGACTTTTTGGAAGATTTTGGTGTGATAATAATAATAATAAAGTGGAATTTCGTGTTCCTTTTTGACAATTCGGTCCCTTACACCAGTGTTATTGCACTCTGTCTATGACATTTCTGTCACTATAATATAGAGACACGTGCAGCTACAGGTCAAGGTCAAGGTGCATGGCTACGGCTGGATGTATTCCAGGTGTTATATCAATCCTGTCACTTTTATGTACACGGGATTATAGGAGAACATATGTGTATTTTATTAAGTTTTACGTGTCTTTGTCTGCGTGCATCTTTTGTTTCATCTAGCTGAAACAGTTTTTAGATCTGGCTGTAGTAGTCATAATACAGATACATTTGAGTGTATGCTGCTGTGACTGGTCTTATTCAGATGTGTCTATAAATAGGAACTAATCTTTACCGGGTCAGGCGTTCCATCCGGAAAGGAAACAGTTTTTTGATCACTGAAGCGGCGTTCGGCTGCAGGAGTTACGGGAGAAGTTTGTTCACACTGCTGTGGTGTTTAATTATGTCCAAGTTTTATGGAAACAAAATGAACTGCTGAACAGTGAAAGGACTCATCAAATGCAATGTTTTGTCTTGGATTATGTTCATCCATCTGCGTGATCAGCACGTGGTAACACTTCAGCCGCTCAAAGCTTCGACTTAGCTTCTACACAAACATGTAAATGTGTGTGGTCTGTTTGACGTAATAAGATATGAACATGTGAAAAAAAAAAGGCGGTTGTACACACCAGTCAGCCACAACATTATGACCACTAACAGAAGAAGTGAAAAACGGTGACTATCTTGTGACAATTCAATGTTCTGCTGGGAAACCTTTGGACCTGGCATTCGTGTGGATGTTACTTAGACATGTAGCACTCACCTAGACCAGACCAGGCACCCCCACCCCATAGCAATGACACTCCTTGATGGCAGCAGCCATCCCCAGCAGGATGCAGCTTGACACAGGCACACACACGCACACGAAAACGGTTTATCTCAAAAATCATAAAGAACATCACAAGGTGTTGACCTGGCCTCCAAATTCATTAGATCCCAAACTGATCAAGTATCCGTGGGATGATCCACAGAGGCCCCTACTCTCAACCCAAAGGACCCAAAGGACCACTAACAACATCCTGTTGTCAGACCCCACAGGACACCCTCAGAAGGCCCATGTCCATTCTCTGATGAGTCACAACTGTTTTGGAGGCACAAGGGAGACCTACACAACATTAGGAAGGTGGTCATAATATTATGCCTGATCGGTGTAGATTTATATTCTATAAAAAAAAAAGAAATTGCATGCTACATCTTGTCCACCTCTTTGTATACATCTGAACTACATTTCCACACACTGTTTTCCAGCTTCTAGTTTCACCCACCCTCCCAGACTCCTCGCTCTCTGTATGCACATCCTTCTCCGGGCAGAGCCCCCTCCGCACGCTGCCTCCAGTCCTCCCTAATGAACACAAATACATAATTCAACCCTCTCCTTCTCCTTCTTCTTCTTCTCCTCCCATGTATCCTAAGTGACAAACTAATATCCATAAGCAGCCGAGTTGTTGGTGGATTTAACCTTTGATCTTGTGAATGCGAGGCTGCACATTAATCAAAGAGGGAAAAAAAAACAAAAAAAAAAGCATGAAATGTTGCATCAACCGTCTAACTTCTGACCTTTTTTTACATTTTGTTGAGTGCTTTTTAATAAACGTTTCAATCATTTTTCAACACTTCTTGTAATCAGTAGTTACTGTATTCTTAAAAAAAGAAAAAAAAGCTGTGATGTTTTATGTCAAAGCAATCTCTAAATTATTTCTAAATGATTGGCTTTAGCGTGTGATAGAGTTTTATTCTTTTAATTCTCCACTTGATACTCTTCTTGTATGGACTCCAAATTAAGCTTTACATACATAAAATAAAACTCAGAGCCTGTTTGACATGAATATGGCTATAGAAGGCTTTATCACAACTATGCCTGCTGGACTTATCTCCCGTTTTCTCTTTCTCTCTCTCCTTTCTCTCTCTCCCTCCCTCTCTCCATCTTCTCCTCTCAGCTGCTATTATTTATTCAGTTTGTTTGGCGGGACTCAGTAGCCGCGGCAGCCCCGGCCTGGCAGACCTATCGAACTGTGGCATAATAGATGTAATACATCAATGCGTTTGAGCTGAGAGCCTTTAATTAGGCCTTCCTTCTCGTTTCATCAATCCCCCCCCCCTTGCCCTCCTGGGATTTGGGGGAAGGGCGGGGGCGATACAAAGAGGCCTCCTGCACTGCATGTGAATCGGCGCACTTCCACCTCCCCAGCCCATTCCTCCACCTCCTCAGTAGCCTCCTCGTCCCTGAAAACCTCTGTCCTCCTCCTCACCCAACCCCGCTGCCACTCATGTCTGCGGGGTCAGACAGCACAAAATGCTAATCCTTACCTGAACGTCAATAATTAAAAACACGTCGCCCTTCAGGATTTGAGAGGCAGCGACTGCGTCACGGAAAGCAGCAGGGATGTCCTGTATGAAATGAATGATCCGTGGCTGCATTCGTGTGTGCCTGTGTGTGTGTTAGAGTGCAGCCATGACCTTGCTCCCCAGGTGCTGTTCAGATGTGTCATGTTTAATAAACGCCAAGCAAGACCCGGTGGTGACCAGCGGCACAACTGCAAACACGGTCCAATCTCCTGCTGATTTTGCCATTTTCTGTTTACCTTTCCCACCCATTCATTTCTCACATGAATCATAGGAACAGCATCTGACATTTACCACAAGTTACCACACAAAGGAGGAGCATGAGCAACCGCAGCCAGAAGCTGATCCGAGAAAGGATGACTGCTCCTTTTATTTCATTTACTCCATGCCATTGATTGAATATGCTGTGGACGTTATCGACTGCTTTTGTTTCAACTGAATGTATAGCTGATGGAACAGAAATCTGTATGTGACCACTATGTATCTATATGTAGCACAGCAAGAATTTCTTCAAGGGGTATTTAGTTTATTAATAACGAACCTTAGGTACAGATTCTGCATGCTCCTACACCGTAAGCCTTAGGTACATGCATCCAGACATTTTATCCATATTGTTGCAGTGAGAGAAAGAAAAGAACTGACTCTAAAAGAACGAAACAAAAAAAAGTTTGATTTTCTGTGACTGGTCTTCAAGCAGTGATGAGATGCAGTCCAACCGTCCGTCGTAAAGAATGCTTCAGCAGCCACTGAGCGTTTGAAAGTAAATGCAAATGCGCTGCCTTCACCGCGAACCAGACTAATCGATAACCTCTCCTCGGCACATGCTGTAATGTTGCTTTCAGCACAGGGATCAGTTAAGGTTATTATAAGCGTTTCGGCAAAAGTGTGTTCCACGTGAGAATCAATGCTTAAAATATTCATTGAATTCGTCAAGCGCTCCCATACGTTCCCATGCTGCACTGTCTCGCCTGGAAACACATGCAATATGAAGCAACTCGCGCGGTGCCCGACGGGAAGTTCGCGCACGGGGTAGCCGCGCAGGGCTTCGAGGCCAAAATGTGGAATAGCAGGAGAAGACCAGAGGATATCACCGGCGTGTATGTATCTTGTTTTTGTTTTCAGTCACACTGTGATCGAAGTTTTGTTTGAAGGAAACCTGAGTAAAATACATATCCAATTACACATTTGTTAAAATACAGTTTAATCATGCTAGTGTGAAATGCAACACAATGATGGACACTGAACACCACACATTCTCATGAATTTTTGAATTTGGAATTATCATGATGCTTAGTTTTCCTCACAGCAAGAAGGTTCTGGGTTTGAATCCTTTGGTCAACTATGCCTTTCTGCAGAGTTTGCATGTTCTGCTTGTGTCTGCGTGGGTTCTCTCCGGCTTCCTCCCACCATCCAAAGACATGCTGGTTAGGTTCATTGGTGATTCTAAATTGGCCGTAGGTGTGAGTGTGAATGGTTGTCTGTCTCTCTGTTTTAGCCCTGCGATAGACTGGAGACCTGTCCAGTGTGTACCCCGCCTCTCGTCCAATGACAGCTGGGAATGTCTATTTGCTCTACACCTGCTTTATTTTAGTGTG
>JASGAT010360233.1:8531-22219 GCA_030220025.1 Chelon auratus | reverse complement strand
ACACACACACACACACAATGTAATACAGTGTAGTATTTGTGTTGGATACACACGCACACACACACAGTTGCAGGGGGGGAGGAACCTATTTAAATGCTAAGTAAGCGGTCTTTCCCTTTTGGGGCGATGTGATTATACAGCCGATCTCATAAGCAATGCTTCACAACTGGATTTGCACATGTAGAACTTAATTACAAGCGGCCTCGCTTCTCTCTGTGTGTGTCGTATTCACGGGAGTGTATCTATTGAGGAAGGTGGGATTGAAGCTATTACCTCGCTTCCGTGCACGCTACGTGCGCGCGCGAGTGTTTGTAAAGCCAATCTATCAGCAGTTTAGCCAAGATTAATGTTTACATAAACAGGTTTGGGCTCAGTTGCCGGATTTTCTTTCTTAAGTCTCTCTATTTTTTTTCCGCTACACCCACCACCACCACCACCCTCCTTTTGTTCTTATGTGGGTCGAACTCAGACACGCAAACACCTATTTTGTTGTCAGTTCCAAGGAATACATAAACTACGGCAAATGAAGACAATGCAAAGAAAATATGATTACAGTAGAAACAGTTTCCACTATGGTGTCTTCCCATCCCGCCGGACAATCAGGTTTTTGCTGCAAATCCGGTAGCAGAACCTCCAGATTGTATCAGGGGTTAGGTTTTGGGTGCAGAATACAGAGAAATGGCACTGGGGTTGATAACGTGCACTGATTTAAAATGTTTACAATTCAACTCTTGCACTAATTATACAATTATACAAAGTGCAGTCAAGTAAGCCAACTCAATATTTAAATCACATAACCCATGTCTATTATCTGATGAGTCACATCTCTTTTGGAGGCACAAGGGAGACCTACACAATAGCCTCTCTTTCAAACTAGTAAAACGATTAGTTACCCTCTTAATGGGATCAGGTTTGGTCCTGACTAGTTCCCTCTACATGGAAAGAATGGTCGGACAAATAAGACATTGTGACCTTTCTGGCCTAAGGAATGGTTGCCCATGACAAAAGCAGAAGTATTAATATGAGAGTTTATGTTTTCAAACCCCACAGTCCACACAGAACAACTGAAAAGGCAGCGCTGTAGTTAGAGGTCTTGCTCTAGAACAGATGAGCTTGCACAGAAGCCATGCACTATGAAAAAGCATCACTCCATAGGCACCTCTGCAGGTGAATCTGTCACCCAGCAGATGTACAGTAATTGCTTGACACCTTTCCCAGAAAGGAAGTAGCACTTTGCACGTTGCTGAGATTACACCGACAAAAAAAAAACAAAAAACTTTTGTATTAGATCCGGCCTCGCTCTCTTTACTATTTTAAAAGCTCTATAATCCCATTTTTTCACGCTCGGAGGCTCCCGTTCATTTCTGTAATGCTCTGATTGGACACAAATTAAGCCAGAAGATCATAAACTAGCTGACAAAAGAAGGAGAGCACACCCTGGCAAGAGAAGAGACAATCTGAGATGAAGTCTAACAGCTCCATTCTGACTGTCGTCCTGTCGGAGTCACCGGAGCTCGTGCCAGAGTGGACTCACTGGTCTACGAGGAGGTGCAGCTTAGCATCATAATGTTCCAGCTGCAGTCAACACAGTGTGGTCATGCAGTCATACTCTTTTTCCTCAGGCCGCAACTTTCCGGATATACCCAGTATTTAAACACAGTGATCATGGCTATAAAAGACGATTTTTAGTATCATCATATAAACCTTAGGTCTCATAAATCCCTTTAAAAGTTTGCGCTCTAGAAACTAAAATGTGTTACATCCCTCTTCTCCTCTCCATTAATAAAGCCATGGCTGCTATGAAGAGAATCTGACGGAGATAAATGGGAAGGCCGGGAAGAAGGAGAGGAAGCGAGGAAGGTAAAAGAAAAGCGCGCTCGAGAGCCGGGACACTCTGGGATGGAAGAAGCCTCCATTGTTTCTTATTTTCTCGGGCACACATACTCACAGCGTTTCTATTTTCTGTTGCGCCGTGGGGACCGAGAGGAAGAGTCCCAGAGGACAGAAAGGTTAACCTGTAGTTTTTAAAGCCTCCACAGACTCACACAGAAGAATACACACAGGGCTGATACACTTTTGAACGTCTCCATTGGGCATTACAGCAGGAAATGTGGAAGAATTTTTAAAATGTCTTACTCCTGTTTAAGTATTTACCACCTACAACACTAAACTCCAATAGAAATCTTCACGGGAGATGTCATCCTGAAGCATCTATCAAATTTACATCAAAGCTCAAAGTCATTACGTGCAACACCACTCATGAAGTTTAATTTGTGACTTGCCACACAGCGTGGAACGAGCCTGATTTCTGTATAAGTAAATTTACCCACATACATTGGCACTTAACAGGCTGTGACTGTGTCATGCCTGTTGGCGTTAATTGCTCAACTGCTGATTTGAAGCTTTTCAAACTGGCTGCGACAGGTATAATCCTGTTGATTTAAATTTAGTTGTTGCCTTCTTTGATCAGAGCCAATGCCTTGACACCTCTCATTGAAACAGCCCGGGAAGTCTGGCAAGAAACATGAGCTAGTTTTGAGGTCTGCATCCGCACTGAGCCCTGTTTAGCCCAAGTGATGATCACTAATGTTACGCAGAAACCACTGTAGGACGCAAAGCTTACAAAACACGCTTACAAATCAGTTCAACCATTCAAGCGTACGGCATAGTGCCTGCTTTTTGACGTGCAACCCATGCACCACAAAGGAGTTCCAATCACCGCTGAAATAAAAGTCTACAAGTCATTCCTGCATCTGGAAATTGCAGCATCAGTTTTGTTTACTAGCTAAAACGAGTTTTGGACTGTGTCCCTTAGACTCGAAACTTCCGTCAATACTCTTCATCTGAAACATGTGGGGCTGCTCAGAAACTTAAATCAAAATCTTGGACCACCATATCCAAGGTTTTCATTCTAACTGAGCATGATGTTGTTTGGTTGAAATAAAATAAGTTCAGATGGTTCTTAAATTGCACAAGACTGGACAAAGTCTTGTAATTGGTGCTATGACATGCTCAGTGTAATATTTCAGTGGTGTTGCACATTTTTTAACAACAATTGACCAAACTGTCTTTATCTTGGTAAAATCTGGATAAGTTTTGTGACCAGATTGAATGTTTGTTTGTTTTATTTTGCATGCCAATGCATTTCCTAGCAAGGACAGATCTTCCTGTTGGTGCATTCAGGGACACTCAGCCATCTTCTACTACTACTTCTTCTTCTTCTTGTATTCATAATGGATGGTTGACAAGCCAGCTTAGAGGTGCATTACCGCCTCCATCTGGACTGGAGTGTGGAGCAAGAGGTTTAACACATGCTGAAGTGTCCTTGAGCAAGACTCTAAACCGCCAGTGTGTGCCTGTGTGAGCAGTGGGTAGACGCATCTGTGACTGTAAAATGCTTCGAGTGCCAGTAGGTAGAAAAGCGCTATATAAAAGCAAGGCTGTTTACCATTCAATCACTAAAAAAGATGATTCCTCTGTATTCTGTACTTGGAGAAACGAAGGATTAGATGGTCAACCTGGTTCCTCAGTTGGGCGGATGCTTAATTCATAGAAAGTCTTACTAAAACCTGTATGGCCTATTCTGGAGAGAGGACCATAGATTAATCGTGTTTATTTAATTAAATCATTCAATTCCACCACCTATTTAACCTTACAAATGTATTAATGTTTATATATTAAGATCCAAAATTCTAGATTCTTTATTGTTCATACTTATTATCTGACATTTTACCATCTCAGACAGCAGCAATAGTTGGTGTTTAATATTATCTAAAAAACTGTAAGAGATAAGACTTAGCCAACAATGAAGTCTCTGCACTCTCTCCACAGTGGTAGTGTATAACTTGTAAAATACTGGCAAACACTGCAAAGAGCAGTCACTTAAATACAGACAAAAGGAAGCTCTGCAGTGTGCTCACACTCAGATGGCATGAGCTGAATAACAGCCTTTTTCCACTTCTTTAAAACGGTCCGTGTATCAAAGTAGAATCAGCAGATAAACGTGTCGAATCAGTTCTGCAGGACGCTGATCTTTGCCATATTACAGCTGCTGTTTTAGCAGGCTGGAGCTGCACTGTTGCTGCTGTGTACACTATTGCTCTATTTGATCAGAATCCATAGGGATTGGCCTGTCAGACCACGTTAAGTCAACTAAAGATAGGCTAGGCACACTGGTGGATGTGCTGAAGGGTGGACTGGAGAGTCACAGCGAGGGGAAGGTGGAGGGGTGAGGGGCAAGTAGATGAGGTTATAAGGAACAGAGACGTAATGGAACAAAAGAGGAACGCACAGTTCCACTCCTCGTTTCACGTGTTTTCACGTTACGCCGTTTCTGTTTTTCGGCGTTCGAACACGGCATTCAGATTCGACTGAAGCGAGAGAACAAGAAAGAAAATGTGAAAAATGAAACACAGAGTGAGTGGGAGAGAGGGGGATGCTGGCAGAGTGGAGAGAAAGCAAGCAGGAGAAGGAGAGTGATGAAGAGAGACGCGAGGCTCTCTTACCCGCTGCCTTGTGCTAGAGAGCCTTATGTCTTCACAATAATGTGCCAAAAAGTGGTGTAATTTGCCATTAAAATGATGCCCGGTTCATCTGTTCATTTGAGTAATAATCATGTATTTTTCCTTGTCTTGTGTTTGTATTACCTGACTTCCCCAAAGAAAACTGCTTGATTAAAATACCCAATATAAAGTTAAATATACAATAATTTAAGCTTGGGGCTGTTGACTTATGTTATTCAGTTAACAGAGACTGTGTTAATTTAACATAATACACTCAATAACTGTAAATGCATCCAAGGTAGCTGCACAGATGTAGGGCTGACGTTTTGGCTCAGATTTGATGTAGTCTTATAAAAAATGCACCAATTTAAGCACCCTGTTGCAATTTATCTTTATAATTAAAATATTCCAGCAGTGTTTTTTCTTAGTCCTGGTGGGTGGGTATTAGAGCCCAGGCCGCCATTTAGGGACAAGTGGCCACACACAGCGAGATTTAAGTTTCTCCCCTGTTCCTTTTGTCCACGAAGTCGTCAGATCAATCATTTGTGCAAAAAAGCCACTGAGAGGTGTCAATAAAATCAAGGGCCACAGCTGCTCATTGCTGTCTCTGAGTTGAGTGCTTGTGGTTATTGTTTAGAAGCTAAGATCATCACGCTAATTCCTGGTTTTCACCTGAAGACCAACGCAGACGGTCCCTTTAACGCATTTAAATAAGTCCTCAGAAGAGGCCATTAATCATTAATGGATTTTAGTTAATGTATGAGCAGGGTAAAATTAGTTGAATATGACTCAACATTAAAGAGCAGAGGCTAATGGGAATGGCAGGTGAAGGTGTTTGGTCATATACCACTAAATACCTTCACTGAAGTTATTACAATTCACCCTGAGCAGAGTGGGACGAACGTCACGGAAATCCAATCAAACAGTCGTCTGCACATTTCTCTCAAAACCACCCCTCATGTTTGATTCATCCGTTCAGATCGATGAATATCTGCACCAACTTTTGTGCCGGTCCATCTCAGACTGAAAAACAGGCATAAGATGAAAAGGCTCACTCCCTGGGACCCACGACTGTCTGTCATATCAGTTAAACCACTGAAGTCGTGGACCGACCAACTGGAGAATCAAAGCGAGTGAACATCCTCTGATATTATTGCCCTTTCTGCGTATGTGGGTGTGATATGTTGATTAGCCGGGCTGTGATGTTTTTTTACAGCCACAGGACTGGCCCTGCTCCCATCACTATTGATGTGTGTCTCTGTTTGATGGGGGCAGAGCTCCCCTGGATAACACGCCACTGCACTTCCACCACACCAGTCCACAAACACACACACATACGCAGTCAACCAACATTATTATAACTGATAAATTAGTGTTGTCTGATGCAGCAGCTCAGTTTAACCCCAAAGGACATTTTTTTATTTACTTGTATGAGAAACATAAGAAACTTATCAAGGGATGGACACACACACGTACTTTCTATTTCTGCTAGAACCTTATTTAACCATATCTCTATTAAGAGAAGAAGTGGAAGGATGTTTAGACTAAATGTCTCTGGCTACACATAAACTACATTGCTCCGTTTCTGCATGGGTGTTGTGTCTTTGGGGTGAACGCCAACACACTGAGGCAGAAACGTTCAGTTCAGTGCAGTGAGGAATGTACAGGACTCGTGCAATGGGGAAAACAAAACAGGCCATTCACAAATGCGTGGTCAGCACAGGAGAGCCTGGATTCAGCAGTCCACCTACAACTGAAGGACAAAGGACACTCCTTTGAGGACAACAACATCCACATTTTAGCCAAGGGAGACAGAACGCCATCTACGTCAAATTGGAAAATCCTTCTCTGGACAGGGGAGGTGGACTAGGATATAAAGTGCTATGCAGACTGAACATCGGTCCCAAGAAGTGTCACCCTCGTGTCCCAAGCTTGTTTCTTGGATATACTATGACCTCGAAGACTGAGAACCTTCATGGAGTTTCCAGGAAGTTTCCACATGTATTGTTTGTAATTTTAAATTTGTTTCACGCAACAAATGCAACGCTCACACGGCACTCGCTGTGACAGCTAAATCTTCATTGTGGAAAGCACACACGGTAACAGTCTTTTGCTTGTTCGGACAAAGGGGTCTAAACGCAGGACGGTGTTTATTTGCAACCAGAACAAATGTACTGTAACTTGAAAGAGACAGCAGCAAAATGAAATACTTTGGTGTTGTTCAATTGGGAATGTTTCTTCAGCTTTTTCTACCCAGGACAAAGAAAAAAAACACACACTCTCTCTGTGGGATAGAGTCTCATTAAAGCATATTGCCTCCTTTTTTTCAGGCGACAACACACCAGAAAGAGGTCTTACAAAAGGACAGTTATAGCTGCGTGGCTGTGACTGGCAAGGTGCTGCAAGGGACACTGGTGTCCACTTTCAGGGATTGTAGTTGGAAATGCTTGATTTCACATATAAAATCCTTCCTGAATTGACTTGTACTTCCTTTGTTTGTGTTAAGGTTAGTTAATCACAGTCACAGCTCACGCAGACCCGACACACCAACCTTCAACCGGATGATCTTGATTCAAATCTCCAAGACAGCAAGCCCCAACACTGCTGACTATGAGCAAGACGCTGAATCACTGAATCTTTATCAGCTGCAGGGCTCCAGCCTGAGCTGACTCTGACCTCCACAGAGATGTGAACTGACCTACAGGCACCATAACAGTTCCATAACAATATGCATTGCTATCATCTGTAGTAGCAGCGGTGGCAGAAGACAATGTGCAGCAAAAAAAACCAAACATTTTTCACGGTACGATAAGGCGTCTCGAAATTTACAGTTACACCACAGGTGCTCCGTGTGGAGGAAAGATTTGATTTCCAAGTACTTCACTGTATAAATAATTTGCCAATTAACCAGGAACCACTTAACACTTCAGCTCAAACTGATGCAGGATACGAAGCACTCACAGACAAACATGTTGACATGAAAGATCTTTGCTAATTGCTGAGATAATTTGCTTAATTAGGAGTCAATTTAGGTTTCTTGTTAACACAAAAACACCTATTAGAAACTTCATACTTAAAATCTGACTAGAGTTGGTGCAACTTGTTGTACAGATTTTTCTAATTAATGTCAATAATTTTTTTGTTCTTGTTCTTGTTGTTTTTGTTCACAACCATTAATACACTGCGCCCTGCAAACAGGGGAAACCACTAACCTGGCTCTGTCTAAAGGTGATGAAACCTCATACCAGCAGCTCTAAAACTCACTACTCCAGCTTTACGCTTCCGTAGCCTGTGTCAAAACAGCAGATATCGTTCAATATAGATGACAGGTGTACGCTTATCCCGCTGAAGAACAATCCTTAGGTCTGAGAAAACAAAGACTGAACCATCTGACCACAATTCCCAAATGCCGTGTGTTGAGGAAACTAAGCATTAAGCATCTCCCCAATAATACTATCCCCACAGTCAAACATGGTGGCAGCAGCATCATGCTGGCGGCATGTTTTTGCCACTGGTAGATCAGCCACGATAAAGGGAATGAAAGATGGAAAATATATAGAGAGAGAGCAATTCAGGATCTCAGACTTGGGAAAAGGCTTACATTTCAACAAGATGATGTCCCAAAGTAAAGGACCAAGAAGGCGTGAGAGTAGCTTTGGGAAATCTCTGGGGATAGTTGTGGACAGGCACAGACAGATTTCTGACCTGGATTTTTGGCTGTGCACCGACACTTCTCATTCAGCGTGGCTGAGATGGAACAGTTCTGCTTGGGGTAATAGGAGACACTTCCAGGTGTGTCGAGGCTGTAGGATCGTTCCCAGGGACACTTGAGGCTGTCGCTGCAGCCAAATGCGCTTTAACCAAGTAAGAGAAGGAAATTTGTGTTGTTCATGGTAAATGTCAGTCTTTTATTTTTTTTAACAAATGTGCACAAAGCACAGGGTCAGAAAACTTACATCCAAATGCAGTGTAGACGCTTACCCATATAGTTCATATATATATATATATATATATATATATATAGCGTATAGTTATATATACACTGATCAGGCATAACATTATGACCACCTTCCTAACATTGTGTAGTTCTCTCTTGTGCCTCCAAAACAGTTGTGACTCATCAGAGAATGGACATGGGCCTTCTGAGGGTGTCCTGTAATGCCTGGTAACAGGATGTTATTACTGGGGGATTGTTGGGTCCTATGGGTTGAGGAGAGGGGCCTCTGTGGATCATCCCACAGACACTTGATCAGTTTGGGGCTGGTCTGGTCTAGGTGCGTGTCTATCCACATTAATGCCAGATCCAAAAACTTTCCCAACAGAACATTGAATTGTCACAAGATGGTTAATGTTATTTACTTCTCCTGTCAGAAGTTTATTTGACCTGTCATTAAATATATGAAAGATTTATTTGGACATCATGACAAAAATTAGAAAAGCATGTCTTTGAGCAGTTGTTCTTTAAATGGAAGATGTGAAATACCAAAGGACAAATCTTTGTGGTAAAGTCATCTTAAGACTAAATCAACACTGACATGGCCTTGCCACTTATGGTAAGTCTCAATAAAATATGCTTTCTCCTTTTCATATATTCAATATGCAATTAACCATCAGGCTGAATGTATTTCTGCCTCTTGCAGGAATGCCATTAGGCAAGATCTTTCACACGACACAAAAATAAAGACCCTTTGATCAGTTCATCAAGCGTGACATTTAATTATCCTGGAATTTCACAGAAGTGTGAGGATTCCTACATTGTATGACATCACTTTGATCAAAATTGCTCTTTGAAATTTTGCAATACACAAGTCATAACAGTATCACACACGCCACGCAGCATACGACTGATCAGAGGTTTTTTGTGTTAAGCAGAAGATGTACAGTCAGAGCCACGGAGCTGCAGCAAAACCAGGTTTCCAGAAGTGGAGAAAAAACAAAAAAAACAACCAATATTCCCACTAGAACCTATGTAGTTTTATGTTTTACAATTTATTGTATTTAAGCTGAGCCCTTAAGCCCGAGGCTATTGTTTTTATTTCCACCTGAGAAAACATCCCCATTCAGTTAGTAACAGCTCCACAACTGTGAACACCCTCTGGCTCTATGGATAAGACATGTTTGGAAATAGTCTCTCTGTCCCCACCACCAGACCAGAAAGAGATTTAAAAAAAAAAATAAAATAATATAATCTAACAGCCCTCTAGCAAAGAGTCAATGGTGTTTTTGGACATGATGAAAAGGTTTCTCAATTGCAATTCTATCAAAGTTGATGCAACAGAAACAGATGCATGCTGGTTCATGTGTAGATACTTCCAGGATGGAAAGGATCTGAGTAAACATCTATGGTCAATTTTAAAGAAAACCTTGCAGTGAAGATAAAATTGGGTCCAAAGCCGATTTCTTGACTTGGGAAATGGCAGCCTCAGCGCAAGCTCCATAGTTGGATCGGAGATTCTGATAATTTCATGCAATGTTTGTGAGCAAAGCAATGCAGTTTCCAAGAATTTTTAAACAAAAGATCTATTTCCATTCCAATTATTCATTCATTCATTCATTCAACTTCTGTAACCGTTTGTCCTGTGAAGGGTTGCGGGGGGCAATCGGGCGAGAGGCGGGATACACCCTGGACAGGTCGGCATGGAGGAGGGGTGGATGGTAGGCATGCAAAGCACTAACTTAACTTCAGATTGAGTAGTAGTAGTAAAGACCCAGTCGGCCCATGGATTCGAACCCAGAACCTTCCTGCTGTGAGGCATCAGTAGAAAAGATCATTCTTTTGGATTAAATATGCACTGTGTTTCAAGTCTAACCCAAACTCTACAATCTCGTTCTTTGTCTTGTAAGCACTTTTTTAACTTTTGGTCCTCAAAGCGCTTCACGGTGACTCATCTAACCATTTGTTCGCGCCGGCACTCACACACCAGCGCCAAACTCAAGGGCACTTCGACATGATCCATGTATCGCTAACCACAGCCTCCCAGTATCAAACCAGACCAAAGCCTTTCCCTAACACCCACCTAGAGCGATGAGTGCCCAAACATAACCCTGAAAAAGCTGAGTAATCGTGACAACAGCCATCACAAGTGGATATTGTTCTACAAGAGCAGAGGAGTCCGCTTTGAAAGGGAAAATATGCCGTCACGTTGTAATGAACTTATTACACCCAGCAATCCAAAAAAGATGTTAACAGCATTTCGTCGTACTTGAACAGGAATGATTATTTACTTAATTTCCTTCGCATATATATAACCAGTGTTGTTGTTTAATTGTACAGAAGATGCAAACTGCTGATGGCCTAAATAATCAGCTGTATTTAATCATCCATATTCGGGATGATGGGGTTTCATCTCCCTTTCGGCTCCAAAGAATAGCTAGAGGTGACTGTCAGCAAACTGTTCACCAAGCGTGCGGTATGTAACGTGTCACGCAGGCGCAGGAGGAGGAAATCTAAAGCTAAAGTAATTGTGTCATGATGTGTAAAATCATCAGTTTTCCACTTATTTCTGAGGAGGTTTTCCAGTAAATAGCCAACAACCAGACCGGAGGGAGCGTCGCAAACAGGCTGAATTTACAATATTTCAAATTTACAGTAATACAGCTTATGGCTCCTCAACGGCATCCCTCCCTCTATCTCTCTCTTTCATCCTGCTGCCGTCCCGGCCGCTCTTCTGCCTCTCGTATATTTCCAGCGCCTCTTCGTGCCTCAGCATCCCTTCTGCAATTTATGGATCTCTCTCGCTCTCGCTCTCTTTCTCTGGTGTCCTCGTCTCTCTAAATCTGTCTTCCACGCTTAATTCACTGCATCTCTCCTCCTCTCCTTAGACCAGCCTCCTCCTGANTTTTTTTTTTTTTTTTTGCAAGCGTGATTTTCTTACATTTAAAAACAATCTTTCATCTTTGCAGCTCAACACAAGGGTTATAGAAACTACTTTAACTTTTTAAAACGTGGCCGAGTTTGTTGCACCGTCTCAGCTGAGATCCAATATATCACCGGAGCGCCAGGTGACAAAATTAATTAGTGTTACCACGGAGCAATTATAATGGAAAAATTCCTTTTTGCACTATGCTCCTCCTCTCCCTTTCTTCCTCCTCTTCCTCCTTTTTTCTTGGTCCTCTCCAGTGCCTGCTGAGAGTAGAGTGCTTTTCTTGTTTCTGGTCTCTTCTTTCATCACTTGTTTGTTGTTTGTCGTCACCAGACGTGGAGAGTAAGTTGCTGTTTAACATCAGCTCATACTGAGGTACAGGTGCCTTTCTGTTGAATGCACTTCACTCCAGAGCATCCGTCATCAAGACTTTACTAAACATATGTAATGTTAATAACAAAATACTCCACACAAGACATTAAGACTGCAGCTCACTGGCTATGACTCCGTAACCCCGTCCAACTCAGAAGCTCCTGCCCCCAGAAGAGGATGTAAATGTTATTAATACCTGTCCTTCCTTTCTGTTTGTTGCATCAAATTTAGTACGACAGTCGTCCTAACATCTGTGTTGATTGACTCATTCTTATACAGCTGTTATTTACTCTTTTGATCACATAAAAGTAAAGAAAAAAATGCAAAAAAAAATGCAGATTCTTGGTTGAGTTTTTTCAAATCTCAGTGGCCACGAGGACATGAAGACTCCTCCCAGGTGTCTGTGATCCATCGAGCCCAGCGTTGCTCATGAGCCCTTACAGTTTTGCAGTTTAAATATGTAACGCTGATAATCAATGAGTCAAGGTTAGACGAAGGAAAGGGGCTTTTCTGCTTTTCTGTACAGTTAGGTCGCACCGTTAATGGGTTAATCGTCTAGTGAGTCACATTTATCGAGCATCATTTCCTCTCATCCTCCCTCATCCCCGTGCAGTCCCTGCTGTAAACTACCCCCCCGCCCCCCTTCTCCCCCCAACCCCCTTCTACATCCTCGTAATAGATGGCTGGTGTTGGTCAGTGTGACGGAGCCGTTCTGTTGCCAGTTCATCTGCCTATCGGCCCAGATCTATACAACACCGGCTTCACATAATAAATCAGCATTCTCACACACACACGCAAACACACCTGCAGCCTCTGGTGGGTGCTCAGTCCCCCTCCATTCTGACGATTGATGCGCACCTTGTTGCTAAACGGCCGAGATAATTAAACCCCACGCATCCCTCCCCTGTGTGTGTAGGTGGGAGTGTGTGTGAATGTCCTGCTGGTGCATTGTAGCACACACACACACACACACACACACACGATTAGAGGACACGCATTCACTCTGTCTTCCACTCTCCTCTCGCACACACTGTTAACGCTGTAAACACACACTTTCTGTCGTTGCCTTCTGGCACACAAACACACACATACACAGAGAGAAAGAGAGAGAACGAGAGGGAGGGATGGAGAGAGAGAAAGCACCTGCTGGGCTGTAAAGCACTCAGACAAACGGCGTCTGTGTTAGGGAAGACTTGAACAAATGGGAAAATTATACAGTGGAACCTACACGGCACTCTTTCATCCAAAGGTGCATCACCCTAACCAGCTGAAAGGGAATTAGTTTGTTTGTTTGTGTGTTTTGCAGCAGAGTGTGTGCTGAAATGTTGTCCTCTCACAACTTTTTCTAACTTGAATTCATTAGTCTAATTTCAAGCATAGGGCTAAGGGTATAGTGAGGACATTTGAGCAGGTACAAACCCAGAAATCCGAGATAGTCCTTGTCCAACAACCTGCCAAACTGAGATATCTACAAAGGGACATGGGATTACTACAAACACATGCAAAATGATGACAGTGTTCCAAAGCAGCCACAAAGAGGTAAAATGATTCCAGTGAAACAACCAAGACACAATACAGACATGCAAAATGAACACAAAGGAACCACAAAGAGTCGATTAAAACATCCAAAAACAACAAGAAAGACAAGACAGAGACACGAAGCGGCTACAAAGGGAAACAAAATGACTGCAAAGAAAGGTGCCGTTTGCTTTTCCTCATGTCTGGGTGCCTTGCACCTGTGCAGTGGAGATTCAAGGCCTTTTACATGTCTGCGCTCAGGGGTCCCATTGTCTCATTATCAAAGGTCAAAAAAATGAGGACCATCCTGAGGCAAATAAGCACAAATCTGAACTCAGCTGAAAACGCGGAAAAGATTGTTTTTTGCTGACTCTTTGCGTGTGTTTATCCCGCACTGCTTCTCTGGCCCGAACGTCCCTGATCTTCCCGGGGG
>JASGAT010360232.1:7682-24122 GCA_030220025.1 Chelon auratus | reverse complement strand
AAAGAGAGAGGAAAATAAAAATAGGTTTGGGAAAATGCAAAGCAGAAAGGAAGGAGTGAGGAGAAAGAAAGTGACAGAGAGAAAGAGGCTGGAAGAGGAGTATGAGTAATGCTTGCACTCCACTGAGATGTGAGAGGTTACGACTCAACACACACTGAGTTTACTCATGGGGACATGGCATGAACACACACACACACAAACCCTGTATCCTAACCCTAATAATGACCTGTAAACCTTAACACCAAGTTCTGACAAGTACTAACCCTCCCGTGACAAAATGTCCTCACACCTCTTGTATACCATTGAACATTGGCCCCCACAACTTAATAAGAGCACATACTCTGACAGATTAGGACTTACCTTGCATTTCCAAACATAATCAAATCATATAAAGCAACAACGCGTAGAACGCACACACAAACACACACAGAAGTTTCCCATGTTTTACATCACACACATTACACAGATTGCGGTTTGTATGAACAGACAGGCAGCCACCCCCGCATGGGTTCATGCTTCACTACTGATACAGAATCACACACACACACACACACAACCACACGATCAACTCGACTCAGTGTACACAAGCAGGACACGCACGAAAACATGTCCCAGCTAAACACCTGGGGGATTGATAAACAAAGTGTGCATTAATGGAGCTGATTTACACAATGCAGACAACACAGACACAAACTGCAGCGTCTTCATTATTCACAGTCGGCGCTGGCCGTAGCAGCATTCCCATCTGTGCCCTCCTCTCTCCATCTCTATCCCCGTTGCTTCTTTCAAGACCCCTCTTCACCTCCTCTGTCTCTCTCTTTCTCTCTCTTGTTTTGTCTTCTTTGTTTTACTGTACTGTGAGATAATCACCCGTCCAGTAATTATACAAACGGCTCTGAGCAGGATCACAGGAGGATGGACTACATCCATGCACCAGTCGTCAATTATCCACGTGAATACAACTGATAAAAAAATAAAAGACCTTCTTTGTTTTATGGTTAAAACAGAGCTTTTGGGAAGTAGGTTTTTGTGCAAAGTAAGAAACGGCACATGTGATGGAGTTCCTTTTTTAAGGATGTGAAAATGTCAAAGACAATTCTGCTTTAAAACACAACATGTTCGGTAGCTACATTAAAAAATAAGCTACGTGTGCTAGGGGTTGTACCGACTAGTCGACTTTACTGCTGTACCGTGACGCTTTAAACAGGAAGTCGACTAGTCGCCGATCACGTGACAATAACAACTTGGACGCCTCCGAGAAGACAGGTGAAGAGACCAGGGGGTCACTGCAGCAAACTAGCAGCAGTTCATCAAGTGGCCGCACACTAACAATTTGCTTGTGAATTTCATTGTCTGAAGTTATTAGACTGTATAGCTGCTATACACGGCAAAGGATTCTGCAATATACTATGTTTTTTTTATCCCGACAACATTATACTGTATTATCTTACAACACCCTGCAAAGCACTATTGATGGTGCCGATTTATATAGACTATACGTATCTGCAGTTTATGCAGTACTGTTTATGGTGTGACAGTAGTTTGTTTTCAAGCTTCAATAAACTTGCAGAAAAGCCTCCATAGCTTCTTTTGTGTGAGACGCTATGTATTCAGGTCAAGAATATAGATGTCATTCTTGCAAAGCACTGCTTACTACTGTGTTTTTATGTGTGACGTTATCGACTAGTCGACGTCGACTTGACTTTCACTACATATTCATTCATTATTTTTTTGCAGCAAACTGCAGCGTCTGTGACCACTTGTTCCTGTTAAGGGTCGCGGGGTCTGCTGGAGCCTATCCCAGCGAGAGGCCGGGTACACCCTGGACAACAACAACAACACAGAGAGACAGACAACCATTCACACTCACACCTACGGAACCACCTCGCTACTGTGCCGCCTTCACCACTTATTAGTCGACGAAAATCCGAAGTCGTTCAACCCATAATGTGTACGGGAGTCAAGATATCATGTCTCATCATATGCTGAATGGATTGCCTCGAATGTTGGCACCAGCATTAGTGGTGTCCTCTGGATGATCGTCTAAATTTTGATTCAGTATCTTCAGATCAAAAGTTTATGTAGTTTTTGACCAAATACCCACAAAATAGATGATAATCCCGTGAGCCTCAGCGGTACACAACTGTAACTTAAGTAAACTAAAGATGGGAAACATGTACTAGCACATCCTCTAATGACAGGCCTGGTGGGCTAGCCAAGAAGCCAAGCTGACCTCCCAAAAAGTTGAAAAAAAAAAATGGATCTGATTGCTTCTACGACTATCAAATTGTGTGTGGAGGTGTTTTTCATTAATTTAATGAAATGAAATGACGTTTTACCAGACTCACATTCTGATAAGTGAGTGCGGCTACGCCTGAACTCCCAACCATAGCATAGGATTACTCTATGATACACGACAGATCTGTTGTTCTAAAACATTACATACTGCACTGAATTTTAGTTCTATAGCGCCTCATACCATCCTCACAAATTTAACTACACTGTCATTAATCTGAAATGCAATGTTCAAGCCCAACACAACCTAAAATACCAGATATGAAGTTAAATTTTTCCTCCTGCACACTCATTTTGGCAAGTTCCATAAACTAACTATACCAATATACCAAGAGTAGATTGGCCTGCATTCACGATTGTCTTCTTTTATTTCCAATCTTTATCGTAATGCATCCACCGTCCCCCCCATACTCCCTCTGTCCCTCTGTATTTCCACCTTGTTACTTTTTGACACCTGCTCCCCTGAAAGTTCCCCGTGTCAGACAGTAGCCTCAACGCCCCGTCTGTCAACGGACTTGACACGACGCACACGTTCGTACCGGGTTCACTGAACACAAAACTCACACGGCCAGAAATAGAGACGGGGAACGAGAGAGAGAGAGAGAAAGAGAGTTAAAAAGAAAAACAAGAGCGGCAGAGTGAAAAGGTCAACGAAAGGTATTGTAGTTTTAAAAGCCCCCATACAGAATCTAGTGAGCTGTAAATCAGTTTAATGGATAAGTTTCATATCGTTGCAGTGTGTGGTGGTGGTGTGTGTGTGTGTGTGTGTGTGTGTGTGTGTTTGCATGCGGACCTAAAGTTCTCCAGACGTGAGGGGTTGATTGACAGCTTGATTTGATTAGCTGAGACCTCATTGCATTACTTAATGGACAAAACCTCTCTTTATATCTTTGTCTCCATCTCTTTCCATTTTCTTTTGGCTGCGGTTCTACTTTTGATTTGCAACCAGTGTGCATATGTGTGTGTGTGGGTGTCTGCGTGTGTGGTTTCAGCCACCATATTTTTTGAAGGACTGCATCTTATGGCACTGCAGCAGCTAACAACTCATTTTCTTGAGTGAAGCTGATTTATACACTCACTCACAGTTTTACCGTTCTTCCTGCTGGAGGAAACCCCTAAATCTCTCCTACACACACACACCCAAACACACACACACACACATTTAAGTGAGTTAAGCTCAAAACAAAAACAAAAAAAAAAGCAATACAGGCCACAAGTCAACGTGCTTGACTCTTTAAAACAAAGTAAGAGAGACAATGAGGGAAGAAGCAGGACATATCACCTTGAACAGACCTTCAGCTGGCCACTAAGATTGCAACGGACAGCAGCAACAAGTAATACGATTACAAAAATGTGATTACCATCCGAAAGGGAGCACGGCAGCCTGCTTCAGATTTTGGGAGTTTACCAAGTTTTAAAGTGAAGTCTAAAAAACAGTCCAGCGCTCTATTCACACAATGCATTTCTGTTCTAATAAGGGAAGTAGCCGAAAGCCTATTTGTCATTTCATTTAGCGCAGGTCGGACAGCTATTCAATCTGAATAAAAGCCTGGTGCAAAATGCATCCAAGAGGCGTTTGAGAACTCCCCAAAGTCCAGCTGTTCAAACTACCTCTAGGGAAAGGTGTAAATACAAATGAAGGTGTAACTACAGCGGGAGGCATTCTGTGGAATCTATTCTCTTTCATCCTCGTTGCTCGAGACAGAACAAAAGTAGTTTGTATCGTATCCGTTGCTCAAATTGCTCATCATCTCATTCACACATGTGCCTTACTGACCTTATTTAGCAGATCAGGTGCGACACGTCCGGTTCACATTTCTGCAGTAAGTTACATCTCTGCAGTGACAATGGACTGTAGCTCAGGTTTTCAGTGCAATCGCTGGTCTCACGCAACACCTGTGTCTGGGCCAAAAAGGTTGCACTTGAACACGTGACAAAAACTACAGATAATGACCAACTAGTGAGTCGGTCCGTAGCCTGACAAAAATTATTATTCGTACCAGCAGGTGGCAGCAGTTTGTACGTGTCGTTCAAAAAGGGGAAGAAATAGAGCTGGGACTGCAGATATAACAGCCATCATACTAACTAGCCTCAGTTAGCTCTAGTTAGCTGGACTAAACTGATCTGAATGATGGAGAAAGGCCCGTGCCGTGGCGAAATCGTCCCCGAGTGGGATGCAGGGGCATAAGCGGGTGGGACACGGCCTGAAAGGAGGAAAAGTGTCTGCGGAGGAATCCTTTGGCTGACAAGTGAATGAGAGTCAGGCGGGTCGGAAGCAACGAAATTTAGTGGGCTCGTATGCAGTCTTCCACAGATGCCATTGCCTCAGTCTGCCACTAGAGGGAGTCATAGGCTAAAGCGGGTGGGAAAAGACCTGACAGGAGGTCAATGGCAGGCGGGAAATGGGCGTGGCCTAGTCCATTAGAACCAGGGCTATGTAAGGAATCAAAGGGAGAAAGAATTTTGTTTCAAGGGTTCTGGAGATATGAGCCAAAATGTAAATTGGCTTATTATAGCGCCACCTAGCTATAGGCACGTGTATTGACACCTTGGCAAATTGAAATGCTAGGACTTCTACCAAGTTACCAGGTTTGATGCTTTTCACCCTTGCAGTTTGTCCTGGGCAGACAATTTTAGCTAAGCAGAATAATAAGGCGAAGAAGAATAATAAAAATCACGACAAAATCAATAGGGATCCTGCAACTCGTTGATCCTTAATTGCATTGTGTTCACTGTCCACTTTGCCGTCAGACCTCAACCATTTGAAGCCAAACGTGGCCGGTAGCGGCTGAAAGGTGACAGCTCAGGGAGGGAACAGTGATGAGCTTTAGATTAAGTTGAGTTTTAGTCTGAATCTGGACAGTCTGCCTATTGAGTGTGTGCATAAATGTTGATTAATCAGAATCAGAATACTTTATTAATCCTTCCAGGAAATTATTAAAGCCTAAATTTGATTCTTACGCCATTAGGCATGACTTCGAATGTAAATCAGCCCCCATAAACTGCCAACACTGGAGTCTGTGGATGTCTGGTCAGTTTTTAGAGACAGCAACACAGAAGAGCGGCGTGCAATCAAATGATAAAAGTTAGTCTGAACATTTCTGTCACGCACGCCCACACACGTTTCCACAAAAGCGGGTAGGTCGAAAGAAATCCTTCGTTCAGCTCTTCTCACCGGAGCAGAGGCAACGCAGACAAACCAATTTTAAAGCCGGCCAGCGGAGAGAGAGAGAGAGTGAGAGAGATGAAAAGCTCTTAAGGGGAGCGATATTACCTCTCTTAATGATATCACGGAACGCATAATGAGAAACCGCGCAGCACACACACACATGCACACTGTGTCACCCACGTACACACACTTATTCTAAGTGGTCTCCAGCTACATTGAGTAATAACGTTGCATCTCTGATGTGCGTGGGAAGGCAGAGATGGATGGGTGCGGGAGATGATTTGAAGGAGAAGATGTGGACACACGAGGATTAGAAAAGGAAAATACAGCGATGAAGATGAAGACGGGGTTGAGACCTGGATATGAATTGAGAGGAAAATAATGTCACTGAGGGAAAACGGCAATTGAAATGGAAAAAAAAAAAAAGGTTTCCTCTGCGTCTCATGCAGGGAATTTAATATAATCTGGGAACGAGTGGCCGTCTAACATTTGAAAAACTCTCTCCATCTTCTCCGCCGCGTGATTATCATATTAAGAGGTTATCTTTCCTCAGTATCTTATCTTATAAGACGCCACTGTAATCAGATGAGATGTGTGTGTTTCGGCGAAGTCGTTCAACGCGCAGTGCAGGCACAGCTGGTGTTTACACGGAGCAGCTGCCGCAGATGACACTCTGCTCAAAAAAAGGAGGATACAAAGGAGCAAAAGGTATCATTAAAAAGTTAGAATGACAAGAGCTGATATTATGATATTATATATTTGGGGAAATATCGCAAAACTGGATGCCTTCAGCACAACACTTATGGTTCTGACTGCAAAGTACACTGTGCTTCATGTGGAAAATTTGATTTAATTAAATTCTGTGGCACTTTTACCTGCAAACTAACAGAAGATTACTTTAATATACGTTGGCGGTTGTTGCCAATGATCGCACAAAACTCTGTAATTGCTTATTTTACATTTAAAAAACTGCATTCAGCTGCACAACACGGCCACTGCCACGCTGAATATGTATTCAAACTGTACTGCACGGTGTGACTGGATAATGTATAACATACCCATCCATATTTAATGTGTGAAACCCTACACTGAACTATAATCCAAATCTTAGCCAGAGGCATGACGTTATAGTGTGCTGGGAGTGATAGAGGGCTGCACTCTCGCTCTTTCTTTCCCCCTTTTTGCCAAACAATTTGACTGGGTTTCATTCAGAAGCAATAATAAGGAGGTTAGGAGGTCGTTTTGATAAGTTATGTCCGTCTCAAAAAGTCTTAAATGATCCAATTTTAGGTTCAACCAGGAGAGAATGACAGGGGGAAGCCCCATCGCTGGAGGAAATACCACCCAGACGTGGAGATGAGCTCTTCTTGGAAACCGGTTCCAGCTACTTCTACATCTTTCCTTCCTTCGTCATTCTCTACAAACCCTTCTTTGAGAGTTCAGCGAGCCTCTGCTTTTACAGTCAGGTCTCTGTGTTTACCGCCTGAACTGCATCCTCAGGAGGACGAAGAGAAGAAGAAGAAGAGATGAAAGAGGATGTAAGGGAGGAAGTGTGCTGGAATTTGAAACCCTTACGGGCGGTATGGAACATATACGGTTGACATGGAAACCATAAAGACATGAAGTGGAGTATCATCCCCCCACACTGTATATATCATGCGCATCATAGTCTCCTATAAACATCATATATTGAACACGGCCAAGTCAATCTCCAAGTCGTAGAAAGCACAAACTGTGCACCGTACACATTCTAATGCAACCATATCTGCATGTAGTGTAGGATTAAGCTAGATCACAAATCACATTATGCAAACACACACACGCACACATATACTATAAATCTCTGCATGATGTCCTTTATAATCCAGAGGAGGACTTTTCTCTTCTACTCCAGAGGGAACGGAAGAGGAAAAAATGGATGAAGGAAAGGGAAGGAAGAGAATAATNAAACGTATAAGTGTATAATAAGGAAGACAGAATTAAGGAAAAGACAACAAAGAAGAGAGGGTCAGAAAGAAGAAGAAGGACATGGATCAAATTATGGAGGAAAGACAGGAGAGAAGGAAAACAATAGGGAAGGAGGCAGGAGAAGGAGAAGTTTTTATTTTAGTGAGAAGAGGAGGTTTTGATGTTGCAACCATGAAATTTGCAACAGAAATGAAGCATGCATGCACGCTCTGAGAAGTGGCTGCAACATGGCGCGTGTTCTGCACACTTGCATGCGACTACACACTCTCGCTCGCTCTCGCTCCTCATAAATTACGATGCAATCCGCTTCATTTGCATGAATGGGTATTGGGTTATTAGACACATGACATGGGACTCTCCTCTGGATTGGCACTGGGGATGTAATCTCCAGATGTTGTTCTGCTTCTGTCCCAAATATATATGGTTATATCTAAAGCAGGGGAGCGAGAGGAAAAAAAAAAAAAAAAAGTAAAACGCTGCTCCCCTCTACAGATACGTGTCCTAATTGAGAATCTCGCATCCCCCCACATCTCCCTTTTCCTCTGGTGTTCACGACGAGGAACATGAAGATGGTCTCACGAGGACTCGACTGCACTTAGCGGTTTTCGAGGGGGAGCAGGAAAAAAAAGTGAAAGTGAAGGAAAGAAGCGTTAAAATGTAAAGGAATTAAGTGAACGGGCGTTTACGCAGCTGCCTCTGTGTTTCTGTGTGCAAGTGTAAAATCTACTACATATGTATATTTAGAGCAATGAGCTTTTCATTAACACCTTTTGTGTGCGCGCAAAAGAACGGAAACGAATTCACACTGGCGGGGGAGCAAGGATCGAGGGCTCGCTGTAGCTGAGCCTCATAATTTGAAGACAGCCAGACACCCAGACACTTGGCTTTTTTATATATGTGTAATTTGTGCCCACTGTGTGAAAAGAGAATATAACAGAACCGAAGCCTGACAGCTCAAAAGGGTTTTGGGTACAGAGGAATCATGACACACAGTTTGCCTCCAAAGAGAGTCACCCAACCTCATTAGAGTGCATGAATCAGGGCTGCGACCAAACACTTTGACTTTATGTAATAGTTTATGTAACAGCTTGTGTCACCAGCCATTTTTTTGCATCTTGTCCTGGGAAACTGTAGAGGCGAGAAAGCTTCACCTGCACAGCGACAACCACCTTATTACAAAGATTTCAATTACCTTACAAGGCAGTGATTTATGCAGTCATGCAGGGGGAAGGAAGAGGCAGATTTTCAAGGCTACAGTTTTAAAAATGCAGAGGTGTAGTGGGCAAAGTATTCCTGCCTAAGGCCAAAAAGCAAACTTTGGAAATGTCACAATAAGGAGAAATGGAAAATATGGCATAAAATACGATTGTTTACTCACCCATATAACTTGCTGTTATACTCGTTCATTTCACTAATATTTTGTTATGACACACTAGTGCTATTCCCCGTTGAGTCTGGAGTTATCGGAGTTTTGTGGCAGTTAATGCGTTATTTAAATGTTTTATATAAAAAGTGAGGATAAAAATGATCTATGTTTTTTTTGATCTTGCAGTTTTTGCTTCTTGCATCTAATATGATACTTGAAAATGGACATCAATATACATTAACAACTGCCGTCTTTCATCCNCACACACACACACACACACGTCGCCTACAAGCAGAGCCGCTGCTCTCTGCAGCGATATGTCCTAAGTGAGAATCTCGCATCCCTCTGCATCTTCTTCTACCTTGTTTGCGCGCAATGTGAAGCATGACGACGGCCTCACGAGAACAAGACTGCACTTAGCAGTTTTCGAGAGGGACCAGAAGTAAAGTGAAGCCGAAGGAGAGAAGAAGCATTAATATTTAAAGGAAATATGCAAAAACTAAGTGAATTGACATGAACCTGTGTTTACTCGACTGCCTCTGCACTTGTTCGTTTTAAATATAAACCAGCTCCACGTGAACAAATGTCAACTGGTTTTGCAGTTGTAGTGAAATTAAATTTATTGACAAAAACATGTGTGTGACAATAAAATCAGTTTCTGTCCCGTTACAGTAGAATTTGTGCACAACCTCCTACAACATTACATTTGAGTGAGCTGTTATTAAGGAGTTGCCATGGCGATGACCAAGCTACAGTAGATGCGACCAACCTGACGCGTTGCTGTGTTTCAGAAAATGTTGCTTAAACGTTGTGGCTGCCGGTCCGCACACTCGCTCTACACAAGAAACCCTTTTAGCAGCTTTCAATTATACATTAGCATCGTTTTTTTAGTGGAGAGATGGATGGATGGATGGAATGAAGATGGAGGAGAAAAGGGAGGGATTTTGGAGAGAATGTAAAAAGGGAATTTGAAACAAAGCTGTATGGAAATACGAGTTGAAAGGCAAATAAATGTAAGGATGAAGGACGGCTCAGTCAGCAGGGACAAACAGATGGAGAGATTAAAGCTGGAGACAAAGAAGCAGAAAATGAAACGCAGTATGGGAAAAATGTTTTCAGAGAAAACAAGGGCAGATGAGAAATTAGACAGTTATAGCAGGCAGACATGACTTTGTGGCTCTCTATCTGTTCTCCATCTTTGTTGCGGGTGGAAAATTCACAAAAAAACAAGCGGTGTTGGAGACAAAGAGAGATAAACGAGTTCCTTTAACCTCCTCTCTGTTCGTGTCCCTCCTTGTCTGTTCTCATGTATGTTTTAATGCTGCTCATCATATATTTATGTTATGGTCGAGTAAGGAGCAGCCATGAAGCCGCTAGTAGTTTGAAGAATGTCACAACACAGAGGAAAAGCCGGCCTCACAAGTCTCAGCCGTGTGTTGAGTGGATATTATTTTGGCTTTAAACAATGTGGTTCCCCTTAAGTTGTTAAAATGTAGGGCATCTCATCTTATTTCCACACCGCTGGACAATTTTTGGGATGTTCAATATTATTGTACGCACATGTTTTGACCCAGATTGACCATGACGTACAGCATTTATCGGAAATCTCCATGGCAGCCAGATTAAGGAAGGTTTCTGGATGACAAAGTTAAGACGATAACCATCCCTGTGACACGAGAGGGAAATTAGGGGATTTCTGAAACTAGCGGGATCATCAGAACAAAAATTTACGTCAATCCAATCAGTGGTTGTAGAGACATTTTCAGTCCTGGCGGGCTAAAGCTGTTGGCAACTGATGCACATTGCAATCCCAGGCTAAGCAGGTGTGACTAAAACTGATGAGCAGAGATGAGTAAAGAAGAAAATACACAAACTGCATGAATTCTGTAAGTCATCGTGGATAGGTAGGACAATGGAGGGAGGGACTTTTTATATGTCTCAATCATTTAAATTGTATAAAGTCTTTGGGTTTGGTTTGGTTGCTTGGAGTAACGGCGTGCACCTCCATCGGTTCCTGGCTCTCCACCTACGAGTCACCTGCCGGCCCGATCTCCAGTCACGCTCCACCTCTCGTTTTTCCTCTTAGCTTGAAGCGAGGAGCGGTCAGGCGCCGATCTCAAAAAAACGCTCTTCAAGAAATGTCATGGAGAGTTTATCCATCTCTATGTACAGTCAATCGATAATACCCTCCAAGCTGTATGTTTGAACACTGATATGGACTGACTCGGACAGCCCGGTGCATTCGAGGCCCCCGTGGTTCCTGCGGCGCTGTCCACTTTGCACACTTCCTTTAAAGGTTTACACTATACTTTAAAATAACAATGTGGCTCATCAACAGTACGAGACTATAATGCCCAGCGTATGGCAACAAGGTTAGCAGTTGGGTAATTAATGTTGGTTGTGACACCATGGGTTGATTGACTGGCATTAGCAGCTCAAGGTGAGAGCTTTAAAGCAGAGGGATATATATAAATATATAAATATATATATATCACCATGCCAGCCACTGCCAGGCCTGTGTGTGGCCGCCTGCCAAAGCTCAATTCTCTCTCTGCCTCTGACACAGGAAAATCTCTCTCTCCTCTGTCTCCTTCACTCATTATTCTTCCTTTTCTCCCCTCTCTGCCTTCCCTCTCATCCCTCCATTTACCACCCAGGCTGCCAACAGTTAGCCTCACCAAGCATGAGCTATTCTCCTCTTCCTCCTGTCCCTTTTTGCTTTACTCCTTTTTTCCCTCCAGCCGTCATTTTCTCCAAGTCTCTCTCTCAACGTCCACCTGCCCTTTCCCCTTCCTCTTGTCTTTTCATCTGTCTTTCTCCTGAATCTTTCTCCCCTCCCCTTGCTCTTTCTCTCTACCATTCCAATTTATTGCCTGTCCCTGAAACCTATTCATCTTCCTCTGCCACCTTCACTCTCCCCCTGCGTACTCTTCGTCCATCTATATGTCTTTTTTTTCTACCGCTTATAATACCTGCACAAGTGTGTTTAAAACCTGGAGGTCACAAGATGGTTCTATCACTGTCCATCAGGGGAAATTAGAGGAAGTCAATGAGCTGCAAAAAATATTACAGGGCATTAAGTGTAATATACAGCTGAAACGTCCATGTAATTGACTGTACAATCTCACAGCTTCATCAGTTGGTTAATAATTGTACCAAACAAAACCAAGCTGATGTAATTGACTGATTACAATAATGAAATGTGGTAAATAATATCTTTCATGTTTGGATTTTATGGACTTTTAAATATCACATTTGCTTAATCCGTAAAATGCTAAAAGGAAACTGAACCCAAGCAGCAAAAAAGGCTGAAAGGCTGAAATGAAGCCAAGTGCTGAAAACTGTACTTCCTGGAGGCTGGCTCCAAAAGACAGTCAAACCCCATTGACCTCCGTGTTGAAATGTCCAACTTTATAGCAGAAATGAAGCACGGTACATGCTCTCTATTAGTTCCTCATTCGTAACAACAGTACAGAAGGGAACTGTTATGTAACTCACTCGTTTAAGTTTAATAATAAGACATAATTAAGGATGTGGCCTCTTTAAGTGACAAGAGTGTGCTGTCAGAAGTTGCTAGTTGTCTGTCTAGGCCTGACCTGCCTGCCTCAGATACACTCATCCTCCACCTTTTTGCCCATTTCTGGATTAGCCAGGGGTTAGACGGAGTCAGGCAACGCACACTGAGCTTCAAAACTGCTCTTGAGTAAACCTATGAGAGGATTCAAACACGGTGCGGTAAACGACAAATACAGGCCCCTTGTGAAACTGATATACGTGGCCACATTTACATACAGCATTCAGCAGTTACTGGGGAACATTTGTAGTCATGTGCATCCACCTAATAAAAAAAAAAAAAAATCCATTATTGACTTGTGTTTTGTTCCCTTGTTTATTTCCCTTGTATGTGGCTCTTTAATTTGCTAATGGCTCAGCTACAGTGTGTTTCATAGCTTGCCGGTTGCAGACTTGTGTGTGGTGTTTGGTGCCCTGCGTGTACTGTAGCATAGAGTGGTTTATCAGAGCATAAAGGAAACAGCACAAAGATAGATGAACCAATACAGCAGAGGTGCTGGTCGTAAAAACCAAAAGAATGAGCTGAAAGGTGCTCTAGTGCATTACAGGCAACACCTGTCAAATTACACGCAGCCATTTGACCTATTTTCATATTCTGAGCGTTGTGCGTTCGTCACGGTTCCTCTTTTTTGCCTCGTCTCGCCTTTATCTTTTATCAGTCTTAGTGCTTTTCTAAATCACCCTTTTCACCGCCTCTGGAGTATTTGTTCAAATGTCCCTCGTTCACTGTGCACTTAGCTGGATCTGTGCATTCACGACAGCTCAACACAGGCCACTTTAAAATGCATCAGATTGTTTCGCTCCTCGCGTACAGGTCTTTCTCCGCAGCTCATCTTTCACTTACTGCTCGTCTCATTATTAGCATTTACTGACCACTAAAAACTGAGAGCCGTCCCTACCCTAAGCTTTACTGGGAATACATTTATGACACACTGAAGAAATCAATAATCACTGCCCGTGGTGTACACCAACAAATGCTTATAAAGAGAGCTAGAGTGTATGTATATGTGTAGATAATGTGCGTATAAAATAAAAGCCAAACTTCCGTCAGCTTCATTTTGGTGAACCTTCATTTGCTATTTGCATATAGAGACAACAACAGAGATTTTAAAGGAGAGAGGGAAGCGAGAGGCGATAAAGATGGACGGCAAACGCTGAAGCGGCAGGAAGTAGTGACGCTGCAAAAGAGAATTGTGGAAGAGGTGAGAAGCAACGGATGGATGGACAATAAAACGCAGGAAAGGATGATTTATCTTCCCGTAAAATGAAGAGGGAGACAGAGAAGGGATCTGTGATGGGAGGAACCAAAGTGAAGAGACGACGGGGAAGGGAAGATGGATCGAGCAGGGGTGGAGGGCAAAAAGAAATGGAGAGATTAATAAGGGGGAAGGATGAGTGATGGATGTATGGACGTCGAGGAAAGGAGGGCAGATCGGGGCAAAATATTAGGAGGGAGAGGGAGAGGGCTGGAGGAAAACTGAGGAAGAAGGGCGGCCGACGGGGAACAGAGAGATGAAACAGACAATGAGTGAAATGAAGTCAGATAGAGAGAAGAACTGTAGCGGAGGGCTGAGAGGGAGGGAGGGTGAGAGATGTGAGTTCAGATGGAGAGCTTGTGGGAGTCACATCGTCTCCTCCACAAGCTATTAGTGATTTAATCACTCTGACATCACTGTGTGTGCATGTGTGTGTGCATGTGTGTGTGAGTGTGTGTATCATACCAGATTACCCTGAGGAAGTAGTGCAGTCAGGAACTGCCTCATCACTCTTCCACAACAGCGTGCATTCATCATGTCAGAGTGGAGTTTCTCAAGCTCTGGATTTAGACCCAGACCACAGGTTTATACAGATTACAAAGCTACACCTTCTGTAGGACTGTTTAAAAGATGGCAGCGTCACGCGGTACATGTAGAGTAATTCTGTTCTGAAGGCCCCAAATCACCAGCGGTAGTAGAACAGTCACATCAGAGGAACCCGCAGAGGTTTGCAGAGTCACACTCATCGGGCCGGTTTCAAAATTAGCAACGAAGCTATCTCAGCTGATAAGCAATTATTAGACCTCCTGTGTTGCTTGAAATCGAAACTGCTTCACAAGATAACAAAATGAGACAGGACGGCTGAGGGCGTTACATAAACAGTTAGCAAACAGCTTGCAAACTCATTAGCCGTCTGTATCTGTCTGTCACATACTTACACAAGTAGCTATATTTCCATGACTAGAGACTAAAATAGTGAGAATATTAGATTTCAAATTGATTTATATTTTTATCAACAGCAGTTTTCATATTCATTCATTCATTCATCTTCTGTAACCGCTTGTTCCTGTTAAGGGTCGCGGGGTCTGCTGGAGCCTATCCCAGCTGCCATCGGGCGAGAGGCGGGATACACCCTGGACAGGTCTCCAGTCTATCTCAGGGCTAACACAGAGAGACAGACAACCATTCACACTCACACACACACCTACGACCAATTTAGAATCACCAATGAACCTAATGAGCATGTCTTTGGACAGTGGGAGGAAGTACCCGGAGAGAACCCACGCAGACACAGGGAGAACATGCAAACTCAACACAGAAAGGCCCAGTCAGCCCATGAATTCGAAGCCGTGACCTTATCGTTGTGAGGAATCAGTGCTAACAGCCTCGCCACTGTGCCGCCCAGTTTTCATATTAATAAGTTGAATGAAATGACATAAAGATCCTAATAACAAAACGGCCAGAAGCGAGTAGATGGCTTTGAAATAAATTGAAGCTCAGAGGTCAATTAGCGCAGCTAGCTCTGCAATATGTCACCAAGCCTATGGAAACAAATGTGTGTGATTGTAACTGAATGACTGTGGCCTTGAGGATATCGAAATCTAACACGAATGAATGAGTAGTTGTTCAACTTTCTTCTCTGCGACACAATCTAATTCGCACAACAATACACAGTACACATATGACATAAGAGCACGGAGGATGAAAGGCTGTTATTATTACCACCGCCTATAAAAGCATGTCTCTGCTTTTTAGAGAATGCATGCAGAAGATTATTTCCTTTAATCCAGCCGCCTGTTAAACTCGGAAATAAATACCTAAAAACTGTTATCCACACACCTTATCAACTGATTGCACTTGATTAGCACCACACCTGCATTCGCCGCTTTCTGCAATCAGTTTGTTTTTGTAGTTCGGTTCTCCCGTCCATACAGGACAGCGCCGGGGCGGTCTTACAATCCGAGGCTGCGTTATCACGTCGTCAAAGCGACAAACAATAGAGGTCACTGCTTTGAATGAATAGAAATATATAAGAGGGTCGTCGACGGGAGGTTATCAGCGAGACGATCAAAGCAAAGAAACAGAGAAGAAAGCAATGTGTGTGGATGGACAGTAGTCAAGAATGAGGGACCAACTAAGCATTTTTTTGAAACTCTTAATGCTAAATGGAAAATATTAAGTGCTACAAGATCTGAGATGATTAGCGTTGAATGTTCAGCAAATGAAATACCAGTGAATTCACAGCTTTTAAGTATTTCACTTAATTTGTGTCACTGCACTCGCTGCATCGCTTTGAGGCAGAGGAGGGAGGAAGATCTTGCTTTTGATGTCAGATGGTTGAGTGAAGATCTAATTTAAAATAAAAAAAACACACATCCCGCTTGTTTATCCTCTTTGGGGGCAAAAAAGAAACATAACACACACACAGAGGGTGACGCTGCGGTGAGTTTATGGGAAACCTGGTCTTGTAAAAACAAGAAAAGCGGCCGACAGTCACCGCAGACACGGCCTTGTTTGTTAGCAGGAATAATCCTTGTATAGTATTAGGAATCTGATGAATTCCAGGTCTCATGGTCAGACCATAGCAAGCATGCAGCCATGAGTTCAGTCAGCCTGTTGCAAACGTGTCTAAAGAAAACTTGCAGTCAGACTAAATAAATGGAGAAGTGGCACCGCAGTCGACCCACCCTGGAGGTTACAGGCTGGCCTTGTTGGTCAGTGAACCCATCATTGAGGCCTTTAATGTGGTCTCCTCCTGGCAGGGTGGGGGCCTCGAGGCAGATGGGTGTAGAGAGGGTAGCGGGGTATGGAGG
>JASGAT010360231.1:0-11367 GCA_030220025.1 Chelon auratus | reverse complement strand
TTTTTTTTTTTTTTTGTCTCATCCTCTTTCTATCTATCTCTCCCTAATCGTAGCCCATTAGATTTGCAATCTAGTATTCACACTGTGACCTGTACATCAGGAAATCCATATGGCCAGTGGAAAATGCATGATTTTGTGCATTGGTGCACAACTAAATGATGGGAGTGAACAAATTGCTACAGCTTTCTCATGTCTATCAACCGTAATAATGGAAGTTAATGAAAACTGAGTTGGACAAATTAAATCGGATGTAAACCTGTTTGATTAACACATGCCCTTTTGACCTTGACAATAATTCAAAATTTCATTTGGTGTCATTTAAACAGATTATGACAGGAAGTAACGGCTCCCATCCATTAACAATTCAGTAATCTTTAACTGTCTTTCCCCGCATCTCCCTCTTTTTCCCCCACAGGAATTTACTTTACTGCGACTTGACGATGTGGCGGACCAGCAAGTCAACATAGTCGGCTTTTCAGTCTTCAACAAAACGCATCCCTTCTTCCAGGATTTTGTGCTAAGCCTCAACCGCTCCTGGCAAGAGAACTGTGACCATGCACCATTCGCTGGCACCCCGGTTAGTACACACAACACCAGTAAATGATCTATTTCTTTACCAAAAAACAACATTTTTAGGCATTCTTTTGTCTTTTCCAGAGTCACATTAGTCAGGCATACCTCTTATTAGTTATTCCACCCTCCCAGTGTCCCAAACTCACCATTTAAGACTGGAGTCACAGAGAAATATAAAAAAATGTCTGTGAAATATACACAGGTGACATTTATCCAGCTAAATGTGAAACTTTCAGGTGTAGCTGTAGGCAGTTGTTGTTTCCCAGACAGCTCATTAGCAGCATTTGAAACCTTAGTTTTAACATTCAAAACGGCATCCTCCCTGTTAAATTTGCTTCAGAGGAAATGCACACCAAAAGAGCTACTTATCTTCACAGCGTCCGCCTTAAATCATCCACTGTTCTCATCGAAACTGTGTTTGTAGCTCAGCATTTCACGTACCGCGTCAGAATGAGTGATTTTTAAAGCGGCCTCGATTCGCCCAGATTACTGCTTACATATGTATAACTGAAGCCAGGCGCAGGTTTGTGTTGTAAGACGCTTGAATAAGGAGATTTGTGCAAATCTGATGCCGGCTCAGTAGCTTTTGTTTTGCAACCGCACAAGACAGAGATCCTCATGCTTTAACATGTCGCATTGTTATCACACTCTCATAGCTGTTTTACAAGATACAGGTTTTCTGCCTCAGTTTAATCAAATAAAATCTGGTGAATGACCTCCATTAACATGATGAGCTCTACCTGTCTATAAATCACCACCTGTTTTTGAGACTAAAATTTATGAGACTTTTATGACTCCCCCATAAACCCCCTCACAGCTAAGCACTCTCACCCATTTCTCCAGAAGTGTCTTTCATTATAGGAACAAGAATAACTTTCTAAGATTATTATTTGATCTAAAAAGCTTTTTTAAACTTACTAAACAGTATAATTATACGTTTGTACTAAAATAATAACAGCTAAAACTAATAGGATTTCGGACAGTAGGTAAAACACAATTAGCCATAACTGGAGGTTTATATATTGCAAATGAATTAAAATAGAAAAAAAAATTATATTGTGTTTTTTTGTTTCAAAATTTGTTCAGGATAATTAGGGAAAAAAGGCTAACAATTATAATAAGAACTAACCAAGTATAACACATCTGCAGGAGAAACAGAAAAAAAACACACTGTCGCAAATCCTTGTTTGCTCAAGGGCTTCATTAGAAACCAGAAATTCAGCAAAGTCAACTAATAAATGAATCCTCTCTGTTTGAAGTTAAAAGAAAGTGAAAAAGAAAAAAAACATACATGCGCCCCTCGTCCCTTCTGCTTCACACTTGCTGTGTGGCGGAGGAACAGGTTAAGAATAGTTTGAGCGCAGCACGAAAAGTGTGTTCTGTGCTCAGCAGGCCACTCGGATACTTAGCAAGCCTGCGGCAATTAGGACTTGCGACTAATTAGCTAATAACTAGAGAGAATAAAGGCTGATGAGCAAGGAACTGATTAACCCAGTTAGACGTGTGCATAATATCTTTTCATTCTTTCTCGTATACACAACAAATGCTCACTTGTGACCTCCACATGTAGCGCATTTATTAATGGGAAAACGTCCTCTGAGAAAATGTAGGTGGATGGGTTGAAGGTTCATGTGAGAAGAAGGTTTCATGGGAGACAAATTATGTTGCATTAAAATATCCTGCAGTTCTGTCATTGTATTTATATTCCGACATCATTGTCAAGCAAACTTTCCACACAGACACTCAGATAGCTGCTAATAAAGAACGCACACACAGGATTGCTCACACACAGACACCTGTGATGAGCTGCTACACCAAACCTGTCAAGGTAGCATCTATGAGGTGGCACGAAGACCACAAAACTGCCCTGAAATATTCACAGGTAGGCGTAACACAGTTGTCACTTTCAGTCTAGAGATGTTGGACTGCAGCTTTTAAATCAAGTAAACATTACCAGTGCACATCATCACCAGCAGCAATGTGTTTTTGTCATCAGATCCTGTTCAGTGTAATTTTGCACGCCACAGTGTTTCTCCTGTGTCATCAGCTTAGACGGCACCGATTTCAACTTTTTGGTCCATGCACGCACATATTCTCCTTTCCAGAATCCATTCAGCCAAACACAATGTTCATTTTCTCATTCTCCATGTAATGCTGCCTTAAGAATCTGACTTTGTTACCCACCAACAAGACATTATGTCCATATGTCAAACCTTAATGCATCGATCCGCGCCTGTAATGTCTTTCGGGTGCACCATATTGCTCTTAATGTGCAATTTACCAATTACGTTAGACAATTTAAGGTCGTAATACATCACAGCTTTACAGTTTAATGGCCCTATTGTAGTTTTGTTTGGGCTCTCAAATTTGCTATGCATCACAGTCCCTCTCAGCCTTGTGTCAATATCTACCAAGCACAGTGGCCATTTCATCTCTAGTTCCATTACACAGACATACAGCAGTGAAGCTCCGATCCTAATGCATGGCCTCGTGCATTTTAATAAAACGCACATAGCAGGATGCAGAGGTTGGGACTATGAGGGTGTTTGTACTGGGGAGATGAGAGAAAAAGCTGCCTCTCCCACTGTTTTCTGGCCCTTGCTGAGAGAGGCAGGCAGTAATTGGAATGGTCAGGGTGTGCCAGCTTCATTGGGGATAAGAGCAGGAAGGACAGAGTCTCTCCTAGAGATGGAGAGAGGGAGAGAGAGATGGTTTTCAACACTGTCAGCAGATCAGAGTCTTTCTAATGATCTAATGGAATAATCTCGCTGTCACTCCGGGGATGGGTTAACCCCTCACTGACCGCTAACCGCTGACATGTTGCACTTGCAGTTTGTGTGCTTTGAGTTTTTTTGCAGGTTTGTGTGTGTGTATGTGTATGCATAATGTATTCACCTTCTCCCCCCCAACCCCTCCACCCCTCTCCCTCTGCAGCTCTCGTCAGCCCTGCTCTTTGATGCAGTGTACGCGGTGGTGGCGGCGGTCCAGGAGCTGAACCGAAGCCAGAACGTTGGCGCTACTCAGCTCTCCTGCAAGTCCTCCAAGATTTGGGAGCACGGCACTAGCCTCATGAATTACCTGAGGATGGTAAGATTGCCTCTGCTGGACATGATAAAGATGGCAGGAAAGACAACTATTTGGCTTAAAGGAAGTCTTCGACATTTTGGGGGAATATGGTTTTTTGCTTTTTGGAGATAAACTGGTACAGCCAGAAGCCTTGGATGGGAAATATGGGGGAAATCCTTCCAAGAGAGACAGCTCCTCTAAAGCTCACTAATTGACATGTTATAGCTCATTATCTCTCCCAGTGTTATCTGCTGTTAGAGGAAATATCAGCATCACAAAATACATGAAAAAGTTAAGCAGTAATTACACCATGAGTAATGAACGTCATCTAAGTAATGTGGTGGTTCCCTGCCCACAAGGGAAAAACACAGTCTAAACAAAAAACCACACACCTAGCAGCTTAGCTTAGCGTGAGGAATGAAACAGTAGGAAATAGCTAGACATGAACTTCTAAAGCTCTAAATCCTTCAAGATAGCACATTGTAATTTGTTAAACTTTTCAAACTCGCTTTGGTATCGAATGTCGAGCGCACACCCAAGCCCATGTCTTCCCGTACGTAAACCCCATCCACGATTTGTCACTAACAGTTGGTCACCTGTGGATGTTCCAGGCACCGATTGCCTAGGTAACCCTCCTGTATATTTCTATTTATTTGTAATGAAATAAGCAGTAGATAAAAATGCTGGAAATGAATGGGCGCTCCATGGGCCGACTGGGCCTTTCTGTGTGGAGTTTGCATGTTCTCCATGTGTCTGCGTGGGTTCTTTCCGGGTACTCCGGCTTCCTCCCACCATCCAAAGACATGCTCATTAGGTTAACTGGTGATTCTAAATTGGCCGTAGGTGTGCGTGTGAATGGTTGTCTGTCTCTCTGTGTTATCCCTGCGATAGACTGGTGACCTGTGCAGGGTGTACCCCACCTCTCGCCCGATGACAGCTGGGATCGGCTCCGCGACCCTTAACAGACTGAATGAATGAATGAATGAATGGGCGCCCACTGTGAGTTTGGTGGTAGGAACCAAAGTCGTGGACGGTGTTTCCTTCAGTAAACGTTCTGGGAACACCGTGTTTGTGTCATATGTCAATCAACTGTATCAGTCACATCCAGTGGTTGTAGCCTCAAACACTTCTAAGTCTAACGTAGTTGAACTTTGCGTCACCAAATCTTTTTTTTGTGTGTGTGTGTATAAAGTTATTCTCTCACATAACCTTCAGTAAAAGCCAAAGTGTTTGCTCTTTGTTTTTATACAGATTAAGCAAATGTGATATAATGTTTTAATTAGTTGTGGAGGTAGTTGGGTTTTATTACCTCCAGAGAAATTAAAGATAAATGTTGTCCCCTGCTTCCGATCTTTAAGCTACGCTTACCGGCAAATTCATATGTGCTGTTGCCAGTGCTAACAATCCTCTCAGGCAACCCTCAACAAGGGAGTAAATAAGCATATTTCCCAAAATGTCAAACTGTTTAGATTTTCAGCTATAGGTTGTTTACGTGTTTTTTCTTTTTTTCCTGTCAGATAATGGCTTGAATTAGATGTCAAAGAGCCAAGCCTATCAAGAGCTTCATTACCGCTTCTCTTTTTAAATGTTAATTGGATATTTTAGAGGCTAGATATATTCCCACACAGCAGATAACATCTACGGTGCCGTCGCCTTTAAAGATACACTCCCTATTCTCCAGCTCAGTTTATCTCATCTCTACGTTCATAGTGAGAGACAATGGAGATAAAGATGTGCTGTCACCGAATAAACCCACTGTGTTTCCTGTTAGCGAGAAATGACTGTAAGTGATCGAAGTACTTAAATGTGACACGTGCTGGATATTGGACTGTGTGTCTTTCTCACTCGGAGAAAGAAGGCACGACTAATCGTTCACCTATTATTACAGCCTTGTCTTCACATTATTATTCTAAATTTGATGTATAGCATTTCAAAAGCTTCATACCGAGCCAGTAAAGTTAATGTAGCCTCAAGTCATATCTATAATAGGTGCTGCAGAGAGGGAGGGAGGGAGGTAGGCAGGATTTCTTGGCGCGGCCTTGTAACGTGCTGCTGTCTCTGTGTTGGATAGGTAGAACTGGAAGGTCTAACAGGCCACATTGAATTCAACAGCAAAGGACAGCGGTCTAACTACGCACTGAGGATCATGCAGAACAGCAAGGATGGCCTAAGGCAGGTAAAGTAACTCCAAGTCTTACAAATCCGATGTTGATATTATTTGTCTTCAATGAAATCACATTGTCTAGGTTCAGGTGTCACCAGAACAGCCTGGGTGAAGCCTTGCAGTTGCATAAAGTTTGTGTGAGAAGAATTTACATATAAATAGTCTTTTTTTTCCTTTTTCTTTTTCATTTTTGAAGTGACCCACACAGATTCCTTCATTTTCTCTTTAGATAGACACTGGCTATAATATAACTGTTATTGCAGAACACTTCAGCACAGTCCAGTTCCCAGTAGGGCACTACCTCTGGCAAATGCTGCAGTTGTCTTTATGGCGGTGAGGTAACCGGAGCTGGATCGTTCAGTGGGGAGCGGCGATAACACTTCCTTAGTTGACATCTCTCGGTGCAAACAATCTCTATTATCCCGCTGGCATGAAAGCCAAGGTACCAGAGCATAAAAATTTAATATTAGGGATGCCCGTTTACATGTAAGAGAAACACATTTTGTTGGAAAAGAAATTTGTTTTGATGGATTAAAACAAAAATTTGTGAGTCGTTAGTGCCTTAGATTATTTCGTAAAACGGCCGTTATGTATCAGCAGGGATTTGTAAGTGATCAATATCAGTCACTGTAAAATCCTCTACATGCATCACCAGGCATTTCAGTCCATGCCCAAAGTCTTAACCCTGAACCACCTCACACAGTCTCAGGAAGTAGTGTCCCCCTCTGTTTTACATCAGGAGATGTACAGTGGTTTCAAATGCTTTAAACGTTCTTATAGATTAAGGACATTACAAGGATTACAAAGAGTGGACGTTGTCAGTAAGTGACGAGAGGCTTAGAGCAGCTTAGAGTACTATCTGTTAATGAACGGGTGGCAGAGCCGCTGGTGCATCATGCCATGTACTGTATCTATTGTTCAAGGGAAGGTGATGTTATAGCTGCGATTTCTAACGTGTAACGTTTCTAACATGTACAATATTTTACAAACATTAGATGACAGATCTCTAATATCTGATTTGCAGAAGACTTTTCAAGTCACCCCCAGTATATTTTGTCCTTGTGCGAATGTCTAAATGTAGAATTAAATGTAAAATTCAAGTATTGTGCGCATTTCCCGTGAAGCCCCTGACGGAGAACCGCTGACCAGTGAGTTTAGTGAAGCAGGGAGAGACAAGAACATTGCTTCAAAATCAAGACTGGCTGGGGAAAATCTCTTTGGGCGAAGTGATAACCCAGTACTCTCCCATCCATCACCTGCATCCCTGAACACCACGGTGGAACTGAGCCGTCACCCACGGTAAAAATCTGCAGTTGATCTCCCAGGTAAAAATCTCAGCTGGATGTGAGTAATGGATGGAAGGTGAAAATGATTCAGAGGTAAACATGAGCACAAAAGCAGCAGAGGCATTTAATAAGTGTGTGCCTACAGATAAAGAATCTGTCTGCGGTCATGTTTACTCTCATGGTAATCGCTGGATTTTAGAAAATTTCTAAAGATAGGGTCCTTCATATGAGTCACATTACTGAGAAACTTTCCATTTTATACACTGATATGTTGAGACACATAATACAGTGTGTACTGGGCATAAATAAGAATATATTGGTTAACATAATCGGACAAGCGATGGGTAAAATGGTAGGAATGTGTACGGATGAATTATGAAAGAGCAAATATTATTTCACTTTCTTTTGCCAGTTCTTTTTAAAGAAATAGCGCTTGTAGTCGTTGATATTGTCCGAGTTTACAAAATTTGCACATGCACACAGTGAAAGCTGTACCTCAACCCATTTTTTTCAAAATACAATGGACGGTGTTACCAGAAGACGACAGATGTCCAGTCCAGAATAAATTTTGCCTGTTGATTCATCTTTTAGTTAACCTCTGAATAATAAACAGAGTCTACCCTTTTAAAGTTAACATAATCATAAAGACAAATTTAAACATGATGTCTATAAATATCACGCACATTACAATCTTTAACTTTTTTCCTTCCTAATGAGGCATTTAACAGAATTAAGATTCATTCATTGTTGGCCTAATTAGTGAAGGTGTTGTTCGTAAAATTTGGTCATTAATTAGCAAAGACAATGTTGAATATGATTTAACTTCAACGATTGTCGATTGAAAATGCATGCTGTATTATTGATCTGCAAAGTTGCTTACTCCCACTTAGAGAGTAACGTTAATGGAAATCTATGTCGTTCAGTTCAATGAGGCTAAATGCACTGGAAAGCAATGCTGCTGTACCTGTCTGTCTGTTCTAGGGAGTCTTTGCTGAGTACTAGTCTGAATAATAACACAGGAGGACACAACTTGACTCCCAGGCACTGACCTTCAACCAAGAATCAGACATAACTCACAGCAGTAGTCTAGTTGAAGTTGGAAATCAGGCCGATCTTACCTGTTTAGGTTCCAGCAGCTGTGCTACAGTAAATGTGCAACATACTCGGTGCATATATATAGTATATTTACATATAGTCCATATACTGGATTTCTTAGCAGAGCACACATCCAGAATAAGTGAATGGACAAGTGCTGTAGAAGATGTTCTTCTATAAGCACACAATCAAGAAAACATCATCTCATTTGTTTTAATCCAACCTAAACAAATGCAGAAGTTAATCTTCTTTTTCCTCAGTCCTTCACATTTTCTGTGCTGTTGTTCAGTACATACAATGAGAGGATTAAAGCTGACTGCATGCTGGCATCTTTACTAGCTGATCCTATATGCTACTTGTACACAGCCTGCTCCTAAAACGTTTTTTTGTCAGGACATTTCCTCTCGTAGACAGTTGTTTTCCGTTATAATATTATGTTTTATCCCTGTTTATGGTGCTCAGGTAAAAACTGCATATTTACCTGTTTCTATAGCCTGACAGCTATAGTGTACATTTTCCCTGCCGGTCGACCTGATGTGTTTTTCTGCCTGTGCCGCATCATGTATAATGATTATTAACTTATCCATAATCCAACAAACCGTCATTACTCCACTCGGCAGATGGCTTCGCTTGTGCTTTCTTATTGTCTGAATTTTAAGTAGTTGTTATTCTATTATGACGCTGGCAGGGCACAGTCATTTGAGACGTAGAGGGAAAACATTTAACCCTTTCACATGGGTTGATCATGAAAGAAGGGATGTCTGAGTGTCAAGAAACTCTTACCTAAGCAACCTATGACACAGCCAGACAGTGGCCCAGCTGCCTTGATTAACCTTGTCTGTCTCCCCCCTTTATTCTGGCAAGGGTCCAGTCAAGCAGAAGGATAATGCTATCAGACCTAATGTGATGATTTCAACCAGAAGTATTATAAAGCAGCCCTGCCAGTTATGTTAATGAGAAGAGGCAAGGTGTTAGACCGGGGACAGGTTGGGGGTGTTGTTTGTTTTGTTGACTAACACCTCTCACATGCTGTGGGGTTGGGGCTGCTTCAGCCGGCCAGATGCTGGAGGTGCCAGGGCCTTGGCAGAGATAAGAAAGGTGGCTGTCTGCCCACACGCACAGTTACGCATGCATACAGAGTTTAAGCAAAATATTTGCAAACCAGAACACAGGTTGATCAGGCCTATTGTTTGTTTAAAGTAGCAGACCATCAATCACAATCAGTGCCCATGGCCTGCCTCACCAGGAAATGCACAGTAATAATAAAAAAGTCAAACTGCAAATTAAAAAGAAAAACTAACGTATTGTACAGCGACCTGCAGCACCCTGCCCTTTTTATTTGTTATTTTTCTTACTGGGTAGCACCCATAACCCCCTCATCTGAGTCTTGTGAAGATCACCTCACATGTGATACTCAGCTCCTCAGGGGCTTAACACTCCTGCCGTTCACCATCACAAATTGAATTTCTGTGGCAGGCATTTTCACACATTTGAAGAGTTTCCTGCTGCTTGGTCTGCTGCTATCTATCTATCTATCTATCTGTCTGTCTGTCTGTCTGTCTGTCTGTCTGTCTGTCTGTCTGTCTGTCTGTCTGTGGTTGTGCTGGAGCTCTCAGGATGTAAATAAAGTCATCCATATTTTGTATCTGCCATGTCCAAAAGGAGATTGCAATTTTGTATTTGCAGCTCCTCAAATGTATATTTAATGTTTTGCATTCAGACTTCTTTATTTTGTGTTATTCATTACTGAATTATAGAAAAGTGGGTCTTGACCAAACTTGTTCTCATGTTAATTTCATCAGAGTTAGAGATAAGCTTTCCTGAAATTTCCCATTTGGAGCACAATAACTGTATAAATATAATAAAACCCAGATTTCAGTGATTACTTCAAGCTTGAAAACAGACATTTCAAATGACAGTTCATTTAGCCTGCCTTATCTCCTGAATATGATGTGGCTGCATTGCACAATCATAGTTATTTGTTCAGCTTTGGCAGGAGAAAGTAAACTTCCCAGCTGCTCCTGTGCAGGCCGCCAGGTGGGCCACTGATGATGGCGGAGCTGGCATGGCATTGTCCGTGCTGTGGCCAAGTCACCGCTGGCACCTCAAACCGACAACAGTCCACAGAGGAGGTGAGGGCGGCAGGTGGATGGAGGAAGAGGAGGGAAAGAGTGACGAGGGGAGAGGATGAGAGGGTGACAGGCAGAGAGTAAATGAGGCAGAAAGGGCATGAGAGAGAAAAATAGGGCAAAAGGAAAAGGGGTAAAGACGGAGGTATAAAACTAGAAACGGTAAAATTATATGTCGGCAGCTGGGGCTCTTTCCTTCACACCTGCTCTATCTTAGCTGTCAGTAGCCCTAATACTAAAGGAAACACCTGTGACCTTCACCCCTATTTCTGGTTGGAACGATTAATCATATTATTTAAAGAGAATTGACTGTAATCCTCTGTATCCTGTACTATGTCCCTTCATGAGTCTGTGTAATGAGATAGATAAAGGAGGCTCATACACTTCTTGGCCTATGTTTGAGCGTGAACATGTTTCAGAGGATTTACTCTCCAGATGGTGTGAACGCCAGGTTTACGTTTTAAAACTGTGTCATTCTGGATATGTATGACTCAACCTCTTCATCTGAATGCAGACGGCTCTCTTCTCTGTGAGCATTAAAAGATCAGGAAGTATCTTAACTCACACCCTTGTTGCTAGAATGGATTATACACCGATCTGGCATAAAATCATGGGCACCGTCCTAATATTGTATAGGTCTCCGTTGTGCCTCCAAAACAGTTTTGAATCATCTGAGGATGGACATGGGACCTCTGAGGGTGTCCTGTGGTGATTAGTGGGGGCTTGCGTTCGGGGGCGGGGCCTTTGTGGATCAGGCTTGCTCCAGTGCTTCCCACAGATACTTAATCAGTTTGGGATCTAGTGAATTTGGAGGCCAGGTCAACACCTTGTGCTGTTTTTCATGTTTTTTTAGTTGTTTCTAAACCGTTTTTGTGTGTGTGCCTGTGTCAGGCTACATCCTGCTGGGGATGGCTGCTGCCATCAAGGAGTGTCATTGCTATGGGGTGGGAGTGCCTCGTCTGCTGTAGGTGGGTGGTCCATGTCTAAGTAACATCCACATGAATGTCAGGTCCAAAAGCTTCCCAGCAGAACATTGAATTGCCACGAGATGATC
>JASGAT010360218.1:0-12623 GCA_030220025.1 Chelon auratus | reverse complement strand
ATGGCAGCAGCCAACCCCAGCAGGATGCAGCCTGACACGCTGCACAAGGTCTTGACCTGGCCTCAAAATTCACTAGATCCCAATCTGATCAAGTATCTGTGGGATGATCCACAGAGGCCCCTCCCCCAAACCCATAGGACCCCCACTAACAACATTCTGTTGCCAGACACCACAGGACACCCTCAGAAGGCCCATGTCCATTCTCTGATGAGTCACAACTCTTTTGGAGGCACAAGGGAGACCTACACAATATTAGGTCATAATGTTATGCCTGATCGGTGTATTTGAGGATAGATGCTTTTTTTGTAACCGTGAAAGGCCTGGTGTTATATAGCAAATCAGTAGTAGATGGTGTATTCCTTTAAAACAAACCTTTTGTGTGTTTGTTTATCTGTGGAATCATTTTCTAGCATTCAGTTTGCTTGACGTGTGTTTTCTCTGTCTTCTCTTAGAATTAGGAATCAATTTTGACCACATCTGGCAGAAGACTCTGACGGTGCTCCATCCAATGAAAGCAGCAGACGGCAGCATCATGAATGAGACAGACCTTGCGGGCCCCATGGTCTTCTGTTTGGCCTTTGGAGCAACACTTCTCCTGGTAAACTGTTTAGTTGATTCTTGCAAATTTATTTAACAGTTTCTTGTGCTCTTTTCACTGGGTTATTTTCCTATATGCTTTTTTTTATACTCATATGATTTTGGAAAACCAATCTACCTTTGATCTATGTCCTGTCTGTTTTCATTACTATCTGGCGTCATCACCTTTTTACTCCTCATACTATAACTCCAGCTCAGTTTAAATGACAGCAGTCAGTCTGGACACTTTGCTAAAACAGCAATATCTCACACACAGTTCTTTCTATATTAAACTCAGTCTGTTGTTAAGGCTTTAATGCACTTTAATGTTGCTACAGAGCCTGTCACTGTGAAAATACTCAGTCTGAACTGAAGGTGCGCAGGTCTGCATCTGATCGTATGTCTCTCCATTCACAGTCGGGTAAGATCCAGTTCGGTTATGTGTACGGCATTAGTGCGATTGGCTGCCTCGGTATGTACTGCCTCCTCAACCTCATGAGTATGACTGGCGTGTCCTTTGGCTGTGTGGCCAGCGTGCTGGGATACTGCCTCCTCCCCATGATCCTTCTTTCCAGCTTCGGAGTCCTCCTCTCTTTACAGTAAGTGCACAGGAAAACAACCTTTAAAGGATCATTTCATTCGCAAGTTAGCCCAGATAAACTGTGATATTTATTTGCAGCACTGTCTTTAAGTTTTATGGGAGTTTCGCCAAGTGTAAAAGCGCCTTTTAATAAAACAGTTTTAACTGTTAGAATGGTCAAGCCTAATTTCCTTCTTGTCTTCTTTAGGGGCATGATAGGAATTATACTGACTGCAGCAATCATTGGCTGGTGCAGTTTCTCAGCCTCAAAGATCTTCATCTCGGCGTTGGCCATGGACGGGCAGCAGCTCCTGGTTGCTTACCCCTGTGCTCTGCTGTACGGGGTCTTTGCACTCATCTCTGTCTTTTGAGCATCCCGTTAAAAATAACTGCTCCCCAGTTTCTGTAATTTCAGTTCAATTAGCGTCAGTGTAATTAGTGTAATTATTGGCTGATTACACTGTTACCACAGAAAAATGGGAGCTCCTGTCTAAAACGGCACCAACATGTTTTTTTTTTGTTTTTTTTTCCCCCCCTCTTTGCATAAACCTTCACCTCTCACTACATTTCAACTTGACCACCTGCACGCTGGAGTGCCTCGACCCAGTCACCTTACTCCCTTCACGCATCTTACAGTAGAGGACTGAAACAAACCTGGTGAGAAATGACTCTCCTGTGGACCTTGTTGAGCCATGTTTGGCTTAGTACAGTCCTATGATTTCTAAGGACGTGAAGGGGAAGGAAGCGGGCAATTAGTTCGCACCGAGGAAACCCGAGGAGACTGTTTAATTTGGTCACAGGAGGTGAAACGTTGTCAATTTTTCAAGAAGACAAACAACCCCGCAGCCTAATTTGGAGCCAGTGAAAGTGCAGCATATTGTGATTTTTTGCAAAAGCTGTTACGAGCTTTATCTGGCAAAACGCCCATAGATTCTACAGTGGAGAGACTAAGGGAAACACCCACTTTATTTCTGCACAAGACTACAGTAACTCATTCAACTCCCCCCTCCTGGAAAGGCAAATTAAAATGGGGAGGTCTGCTTTTCTTCAGGACTGGGGAGCTGTGAACCCCGTCGTCTGCATCATCACCATTTGACATGAAGACAGCTGCTCTGCTATATCTGTACTTTACTATATTCTTTTGAGATTTGTTTGAGTTTTGATGCCTTTCAGGAAGACACAACTACAGTTGTTTGCACAAAAGCATTGCTCCGATTGTGAAAAACCAAACAAATACAAACAGTAGATAATAAGAATGAATAGCCTGAGAGATACTGTATGTGTCTAGGTACAGACTTGTCTCTAAAGGTTTTTGTTATCTGTTTCTTAAATCCTTATTTTAGAGACGACTCCCTTCGTATGCTTTGATGTGTCATCTGTTGTTCACGTCTTCTAATGCACATTAAAGTTGTTTTTGAAGTTTATCCGCCTTGTGATTAAACCGCACGTCGTCATCGGAGTGATAATGGGAAGAAGCTGAAGAACCTCTATAAAGAGAGACTGGAACAAGACTCGTAGGTCTTTGTTGTGAGGCAGAAGAAAGGCGGGGATGGATGGGGGGGCAGGCGTTGAAAGAAGCCAGGGTATGATGCATAATGACAGTTCTCAGCAGCCTGCAGAGATTTTACAACAGCTGGCTGGTACATCAAAGAAGGTCACCCCTGTGCTTTGATCCACACTGTTGTCTCTTTTTATCGGTTCTTGGGTTCCATGAAGGATTAAAACAGTCTGTAATTGCATGAAAAGCGCACATAAATGTTTTCTCTGTGGGCATTCACCTCCAAAGCTTGATCAAGCGAGGGCAGCAGAGCAGCGTCGGCCTGCAGCTACACACCCTGAAGGTCAAAACTACCCTGGTGTGAGGTTTGAGGACCTACAGTAGAAACGCATTCATATATGTAATATTAGAAATGCACGTAGTCACAAATCACCTCTTATTTTTACTTTTCCCTTCTGGGTTTTCTCTGCGCCAACATACACAAAACGCATACACATGGGGCCTCCTTAAATGGATGATAACCCACTTAGCAGGAATGAATAATTCAGAACTGAGAGTGCTTTTTCTATTCCTACAAACTCAAACATCAAGGAGATACTTTGCATTTCAAGCAAACTAAAGAGGAGCTGTCTGCTCTCGCAGGCCACTGCCGTTCAGACGCGTTTAATATTTTCTATAAATAAAAGGTTATGAGGAATCTCACGCTGTGGCGAGCATCTCAATTGCTCACAATTATTTGGTAGTTCTGCATCTTCTCAGCTCTGGGGATCTCAAGGAGCATTCTGGGTATACGATGGAAGGATGTTGACATTTATACAGCCTCAGTGTGTGTACAGTGTTTGGTTTCAGGCAGTGTTTCCACTCAGAGGCATATCCTCGCCCTTTCCCCTATGGGCCCGGAGAAACAATTTATTCAGTTCCATAAATTACTTTTTTAAGACTCGGTCCTCCTCAGCACCTGACTGTCGTTGCCTTGGGACCCCCAAGTCATGCCCAAATGAGAAAACACTCAACAGTGTGGATACAGTACACTTATTATGTGTGGTTATGTTTATTGAAGGAAGACGACATGTCATATTCCCTGTGTGTAAAGTAGTTCCTTGAAAAAGCTGTACATTCAGTTGTTTCCCCTCTTTTGGAAACTCTTTTTAACACCAGTGGATTCAGTGTAAAATACTTATTACAACATACTGCAGCATTAATCCCTTCCGATACAGAGGTTGTACTGTGAGACACAAAAAGAAAATTACAACTGGATAGAACAAGAATTTAAACGAAAAACATTTCAAAATACGATCAAATGAAGCAGGAACCAGAATATGCAGAGCTGTGCCAAAACTGAAAGGCGGTCAATATCACATCAAAAGTCAAGGCAAGATGAAGATAAAGGCATGCATAATATTTCCCATGCGTCTAAATTTAACCACTGGCTGTACATAGGCATTATTCCTAAATTGGTAAAAACAAGCTTGGACCCTCATTATTGACATGCACGCTAGTGCACTGCAGCTTTTCTGAGACAGACTTAATAATATTTTTGAAATTGCTGAGATGAAGTGTGTTAATGAGCCCAGTTTGTAAAAGCTTCTCCTTGTGTTAAATCATGCAGAGGTTGAGGCATTCAGTCATAATCTGGTTATGGGCATTTGCTGCAAAAATGACAAATACAGTTGTATTCAAAATAAAAGCAAACCAATATCACTTAAACAGATCAATCGCTGTTTTTGGTAGAAACTATATATCTGAATGGCAAATTGCTAGTAGGTGTAGTAGAAGTAATAGAAAGCCAACAGACCCAACAGTTGTGATATGCATGCTGCTGATTCTGTGTAATTTAATCGTTAATTGAAAAGGGGCGTGTTCAAAATAATAGCAGTGTGGACTTCAGTTAGTGAAATCATTCATTCTGTGTCAAACAGGTGTAATCTAAGTTGCACATGCTGTTATAGTGCATTTCTCGCCAAATATCTGGGTAAGATGGGTCGACATTGCTCAGAAAAACAGCGTACTTTGATTAAAAAGTTGACTAAAGAGGGAAAAGCGTATGAAGAAGTGTTAAAATGATAGGCTGATGAGCTAAAACGATCTCATAGATGGAGACGCGTGAAGAAAACGTGAAACTAGCATTCGAATAGATCGAAGAGTAACGAAAATGGCAAAGACTCAGCCAATGATCACCTATGTGAAGCCAAGCTATCGGCAAGAAGCCCCCGTAAAGTCCCACCGTTAGAAAAACATCCTGTTATGAAGACGTCACAGTTTGCGAAAGAGCGCATCAACTGGACTAAAGAGAAATGGCTTTGTGGATTGGTGAAAGGAAGATCGTTCTTTTTGGGCCCGCAGACAGTTTGCCAGATAACCCCCAAACACGTAATTCAAGCCACAGTACACCGTGAAGCGTGGTGACGCAAGCATCATGATATGGTGTCGGGCCTATTCATCACATGCCAGGAATCATGGATCAGCCTGAATATATGACAATACTTTAAGAGGTCGTGTTGCCTTAAGACAACACAAGACAATGACCCCATAGCACCAAGGGTCTGGCATCTTGGTTCCAGACCAACAAGATAAATGTCATGGAATGGTCAGCCCAATCCCTGGACCTTAATCCAGTATAAAACTTGTGACATCGAAACCAAGAAATGCAGAGGAACTGTGGAGTGTAGTCCCATCACCCCGGCCTGGAATACATGTTCACAGGTGCAAGAAGTTGGTTGACTCCACGAAACACAGATCTGAAGTGCTTCTCAGAAACAGTTGTTACCCAACTACCTAAATATTAGTTCAGTGATTCACAGGAAGTCGACTGTAAGCATTTTACAGTTTACACAGTAAATGCAAACATGGCTGTTTTTGTGAACAGCCTAATATTCATATTTCCTCACTTTATGTAAAGTAATAACAAATTTGACGAATATCCGTTCATGTTTTGATTTGGAATAGAATGTGCAACGTTCCCAACGCATTTTCTTGTATGGAAATAAAAGCTATCTACTCGCTTTTTTTAAGCACACTGCTGTTATTTTGAACACAACTGTACCTACAGCTCCCCTGGAGCAATGCTCTGCACAGTTACACAAGCAGAAATGTCCAAATTAACAACAATAAATAAGATTACCATGACTACCTGTTCTATTTATGGTCCATTTCTGCACTTAGTGGAACTGACGGTGCACGTCTTGGAACTGACGGTGCACGTCTTTCCACTTTTGACAGCTAATCAGTTGTAGACTGATAGAAGTGGAAATTGAATCCAATAGAGCAATAATAGAGGCTTAAGGAAAGAATAGTTTTCATGTGTTTGGGGTTCATCTTTCACTGTGGGTAACTGTTGAACTAAAAGCTCAAATTTTGACTGGAACCACGACTGGAATCTGCTCTCCTGTTCTCATCACCTCCTGAAACATTTACACTCAAGCGCCTCCAGATGACAGTGTTGAGTCACTGTCCTTTTGACTGACTGAGTAATATGTTTTTGCTGTATTTATTGGTATGTTATTTCCCCTGGAGCAATGCTCTGCATCCCCTCTCTTTTTTTTTTTTTTTCGTTTAGTCATCACGTAGAAATTTATGGCTCACTCCGGACCAGATCAGCATGTATGAGCAGCCAAACACACCCATCTCAGAGCTCAGACAGCTTTATTGGTCGCTCGTTTACACTTTTGTTTGCTTGGCTCCATGTTTGGTTGCTTTTTTTTTTTTTTTTGTGCCTTGAGTTAGAAGGTTAACGCACTTTTTTTTCTGTGGGTGGGGCCTCTGAAATCCTAATTTTGTTTCTGTAAACACCCCTTTCTGAACTGGTTTGCGGTTAAACATTTAAATGCTGAACTCAGGGTGCTCGCGGAATCATAAAAAATCATCCTCACGCACATGCTGTTTTAGGGATAGCCGACTGTTCTGCTCAAACTCCACGCCATTATGTCATCTAATGGAGGATAATCTCACCTCCATCTGGCTGGCCTGAGCCACAGTCTGTCCTGCCCGGCTAGCAGGCCTGGCTGACCAGAGGAGGAGCAGCAGCCAGTCATGAAACTCTCTCCTCCTCTGGTAGAAACAAAATAATAATAGAAATACATGGAGCAACACAAGCTGCAGGGATGGAGGAGAAGAAAAACTGTGATTTGCACAATTCCTGCAGCACAAAATTATGTTCTGTCATGAGTCATGAATCTGGCATGCAAGCTAAAGGGTAGTAAATCCACGTTAACCATGTTAGAATTGTCAATGCATGTTGTGCTTGTATAGCATTCAAAAAAAAAAAAAAATCAATGAATGCTGCCGCAAAATAATATTATGTGCAAATAATAACTATAAACTTAGGAAAAATAGACGTGCGTTTTCTGTAAAAAAACAGAAACAGAGGAAATGATTTGTTCCGTATTTACTCCCCTCAGTAACAGCAGTGGGTTTAGGGTGAACAAGAACCTCAGAAGAAATATATTACTTCCAATTAAAAATGAATGATGTCTGAGTGCAATGATTTGACAAATCCCATGTGTTGAATGTAACTCTAACTAATAACATCGCCTCGTTTCAACCATTTTAACATAATGAGGCACAGATACCAAAATATTTTCTTCAAATATATTTATAACACCACATATTCTAGTTTCTTTTTTAAGTATAATGATTTGATATTTTATAAAAGGTGAGAAGATGTGTGGACAGGACAACAGACGTGGCCTGTGCAAGCGACGTACTCCAAAAAAGCCTCAGAGCGATGAGGCTGATTAGGGTGTTATCTTCAGCGAGGGACCAGACGAGTGACAGGTGGAAATGTAACGATTGGTATTCAGCAACGCGGCGCCGCCTTTTAATGCATCTGCAAAGCCAACAGCACATGAATATTCACTGAGCAACTGTTAGCACAGCAGAGTGTGATTTGCTCCTGCACTTCATTAGGCTAATTGTCCCCCTTCATTGCACTGTGGACTCTTCTAACTGTTGATTCAGAACTCAATGAACTAATGCAAACAGTGCAAGGGATGATAGGAAGAGTCTGGCTGAGGGGAAATAAGTGACGTGTGGGTGTGGGTGTGTGTGTGTGTGTGTGTGTGTGTGTGTGTGTGTGTGTGTGCATCCGTCCATGCTCATGTGAATTCATGGGCTGGTGTGAATATTTGCAAGCATGTATGTACTTCCGTGTGCATGTGTTTATGTGTCTCTGAGCTCACAACTGCACAAGAGAACATATCAGAGATGTCGATCTTATTGCAGTGTGCAAAAAAAACCCAAAAAACAATGTGCCTGAGCTAAGATTGTTAGAAGACGCAAATACGTAAGTGCACGTGCATTTTCCACATGTAGGAGCAAGCATGTGCAGAAACACACGCAAGAAAAAAAAAATCTATAAGGTCTTGAATTATGGTCAAGCCACATTGATTGTAGATGATTTATGTGGAGTCATGTGACCTGCATGCTGCCACACAAATACTAATTTCCGCACATGGAAGTTTAAGAGGAAAGCTGCTTTTTACTGTGTGCAGTATGTGCTGTCTTTCGTGTTCGCAATATACCTGTGTCTACTTATTCAGTCCCGAACTCTAGTTACCTTGCAGTTTACACTTCTCCCGGTTTTCTTATTTTCTCTTGTCTTTTTTTAAGTTACCTGCTATTTGCACATCTGGGAGATGTTGCAAATTTATTTCACTCCTGCCACACACTAGCATGTAAGCTATAAAAGCCTTCAGCCTTGCACCTAACTCACCATTGCTGTGCCATAATCTCATCTGAAATGGAACAGTTTAAATCTACATCAGCTAAAGACATGCAAAATATTCCTGATTTAAAAGATTTACTGGTGAATAATTGCTCAAACTATTGTCAAGAAAAAAATAAATAAATCAGAATTAAAAGGCTTTTGGAAACTGAGCTAAGAAATCCATCACAGGTTTGAAGCCGCGATCACTTCACCTAGACAGATTCTCATTCGGAGCTCATTCTCCACGTTGTCTGAGTGGCAGATAAAAATGAGGATTCACTCCTCAGACGTGACTCCTATCTCCAAAACAAAACAGTACTTTGTCGCTTGGAACCATCTATTCCAGTCTAGGAGGAGAAGAGATAATTCACTCCTTCTGTCAAGTGACATTTTTCTCAGCAGCATCTCCACGGCTTTCCCTTGATTCTTCACAAAATGCGTGATTGCAGTAACGTGCACCGTATAGCTGTTATTGTGTTTGCTTTAGTTCAGTTCAGTTCAATTCTATTTTGTTAATGTGGCGTCAATGACAATACAAAACCCGGCCTGAAACCTGTCCTGAACCCTCCATAGCAAATACAAAGGCGACGGTGGCAAGAAAAAACCTTCAGCAGAACCTTAAGCTTATATGGGGAGGGGGGCTTCTGCTTGAGGCCGGCCGAGAAGTGACAGTAGCAGCAGGAGGAACAAGATAAACATGTCGAATGTAGAATCTAATTGTGGCAGGATACGGCTGATGATGTTACATGAAAGACTGATTATAATTAAAGAAAAACACACCATAGGTGCATAAAGCTGTTAGCGAAAATGTTGGCTCTCTCTCATCACTGGCACACCGTTCACTCCTCTCTCTCTCTGTCTAAAAAAAGAAACGTGGTTTTCTTCCTTTCCAAAAAAATATGAAAACACTATGAGGTGAACATGAAATGGTTTGAAAAGGATCATTATAGGATTAGCCTTGCAAATTTGCAGAACGTAGCTGGATATTTGACCGACATAACGTTAAGAGATGACAAAGACCTTTTCAGATGTCACCCACTTCGGATTGGAGCAGCTGCAAAGGCTAGAAACCTGTCTGATCTTGCTGGAAGGCATCCTTATTCAATATGCATGACATAGGCATAATAATTATAATAATAATAATAACTCAGAACATCGGCTAACCACAGCGAGCGGCGACTCGGCTGACGTGGTCCCATATTTGTGCTCACATTAGCAGAGTTCTGAGTCATCATTTGTGGTCTAGTCTTGTCCTTTGTCCTTTGCCCAGATGTTTGCGAGCTGTATTTAATGTTACAGTGATTAAATATTTGAATTTTTGCCTGTTTTAATGAGATTAAAGTTCCACATAAGAAAACAAAAACACATGGGGTCATGTTAATTTTGTGGAAAGTGGATTTCCTTTTAAAAAAAACAAAGAACAAAAAACTAAAGCCTGGCATTGTTCATATTTCAAGTTTCTAAGCTACACCTCTCTCTCTCTTCCTCTACCACACTTAATAATATATAAATCTACTTAATCATCTCGCCTCTTTATATATTAATGAAAGCTGTATTCGCTGTATTTATAGACGGGTTTGGTTTTCCCTCTGTTATGTAACAACTTGCATACCATTACAGGGAAGGGGAAAATATCAGACACATGCATAAAGATAAGAGTAGAGCTTAAGTAAATGACAGTGTTGTACTTAATACATCAACGCGGCATCCACTGGTGTTTCAAATGCAGTCCTTAGATACTACAACATATTTTTATATCGTGCTATTGATGGAAACGCACTCATGCAATGCACTATACATATGGTGTGCATGCCATTGGTTATGCAAGTTGCTCTGCAGTAGAACACATTTATTTATCTGTTTTTGTTAATTTTGTTTCTGTATTTCTTACACTGGCCATCACCTTGCAGTTTTTATTTCAGTGGGGGCAAAGATAACATTTTGGTCATCATTTCCGGAGTCATGAGCTCAGTAGTTAAAAGTAGCGCATGCTATGGCAGCAGAAGAGGCTGCTCTTTCCTCCCTCCAGGAACCTGGAAATAATTGGCAGCACGTTGGAGCGCAGCGGAGGGATCTGTGAGCTTTACTGCGACTCAAAGGGAAGAGCTCAAGCGGAAGGAAAAAGTCCTGGCACGGCCTTGCACAACCTTGTGGCCTTAATTATTTATAAAAACGGGCCGGCGACTGCAATGTGGGGTTTGACATGCTAGACCGAGTGAAGAGAAGAGAAAGAAGGCAGAAGAAGCGAGACTGGCAGATGGAAAATAAAGGCTAAAAGAAAAGAAATACGAGATTGCATCGTTGCACGGTCCAGCTCTGGAATGTCCCATTTTTTTACTTTAAAATTTCAAAATATGTGTAGCAGCAGTATTATTTCCTGTCTGTTATCTTGGCTTGGAGAAGTAGCACTGTGATCCTCTGTGACATCACAGAGCCTAATCTCATGCTGTCACCAACAATTGTATTCGTATTCCTTATCAAGCTATCTTGTAACATGCATCAGCTACATCTTGTATGTGTATCGCGATCTGATTCTACATGTCAGATGTATGCATCTATCTGACAGATGTATGTTTATCTCATTCGTCCTGCTGCTCTCTTCTTTCTCTTTTTCTGTCTCTACCCCGGTCGGTCTCAGGCAGATGGGTCCCTCCATACGAGCTTAAGGTTCTGCTCAAGGTTTCTTGAAGATTGCTTTCTTGCAATTTGTATTGTTACTGATGCTATGGAAATAAAATAGAATTCATTGAGTAAGGCATTGCAATGATGCCCAGAGTCCAGAGTATGGTAATGATGTAGCTACATAACCCATATACCTAGACACTGTAATCGCTAGCTGCATATTGATCAGTACCATTTTGAACTAAACCAAGCCACTGTTTTTAAATTGAGGTTTAAAAAGAGGTGTCCAACAACTTTTTATAGTGTGACACGGATCAAATCAAAGTACGTGATCTGCGGAGCGAACGGAGGGATTCTAGGCTGTAGTGGCAACAGCTCACTGGCCGAAAGCAGTTGGTATTCATCAGACTAATGAGCAGCTCCTTTCAGATTCTAATTACCCGTGCTTCATTTAATCACTTAAGATTAATAATGAGTTGATCAACACCGTTTTGAGTAATCTATGTGCTGGTATTAATTTATGAGTGTACAGGTTCACATATCGTGCGGTACGTGCAGACACAGATTGAGTTTCCGCTATGTGTTTGAATAAAAATGCACATAAACACACACGTTAGCTCAATGATACAAATAAAATAATAATTAAAAAAAAAAAACACACTGGTTCAGACCCGTTCTACTCCCCGTATCCACTCGACCTGTGAGAGACTGTGCAAGGTCACTAATTAAAGTGGAGGGACAGAGCTGAGTAAGTGCCTGGTATTTAATGAGTTATATGAGGTACCGTGTACAAACTAAGTGTGCTCTTTGCAAAGCAGGTTGTATGCATGGCAGGATCTTCGTAAGTGAGGTGCTAATAGTGTTTTTTTTTTTTTTGTCGTTATTGTTGTTTGTCTGTTATACAGGACAGAGCCCTACTTTGTCAAATGGTTCTGCTCCTTTCTCTACAGATACTGCTAGGCACTGCCGAACGGTGAGGGGGCTGAAATAAATAATATAAACATATGTTATTATATAATATTGTCCCTGAGCTGCCTTAAAAATGGCTTGAAACAGATTAGCTGTGTGAGTGGCTATAAATGTAAATGCATTGCTATTGGTATGAGCACGTCTCCTGCCATAACTCAATAATACAACCGTATCAATCATGCACATACAGCACATTATGTAACTACCACATACAGCTTCCAAAAGCCACATCATGTACAGACTGGTAGGATCATCAGCCTTAGAAAATATTTCCTGTCAAAATCTTAACGTTTGCAGACTCGCTATAGGGATTAGCGTGAGATGAATTGTGCAAAAGTTTTGTGATGTTCCTCATCATGCATAAATAATTGCACCAATCATTTGACTGTGTTACATCCTCTTCATTATCCCTGTCTTGCCCCTTTGCTCTCCCTTCACAGTACTGTATGGGAAGTGCCTCTCTGTCTTCAACCATGCATGCATGATGCACAGATTAATAGCAAATTAGATCATTGTGCTCTGATTGTTAGGACACTAATGAGCCTCCCTGAGAGTGAGGTAGTCTGTTGTATGCACTGTGGTACCAGGGAATGGAAACTAGGATGAATGGAGTATTGTCACTGGCTCTGCCAACTTTGACTTTTACGATTTTAACATAGGAAAATTAAAAAAAT
>JASGAT010360215.1:0-42014 GCA_030220025.1 Chelon auratus | reverse complement strand
ATCACTGTTAGTTAGATATTTAGCATGTATCAAGATGTAAATAAATATTTGTATGTGTATTCTAATTAAATGTTCTGCTGGTAAACTTTCGGCCCTGGCATTCGTGTGGACGTTACAGACCAGACCAGACACCCCCACCCCATAGCAATGACACTCCTTGATGGCAGCAGCCATCCCCGGCAGGATTCAGTCTGACAGAGACACACATGCAAAAACAGTTTAGGAACAACTCAGAAAACATAAACATGAAAAGCAGCACAAGGTGTTGACCTGGCCTTCAAATTCACTAGATCCCAAACTGATCAAGTATCTGTGAGATGATCCACAGAGGCCCCTCCCCTCCACCCATAGGACCCAAAGGGCCCCACTAACAATGTTCTTTTGCCAGACACCACTGATTAAAGTCTAACACTGTTGTCGTGATCAATTAAGTATAATTGAAAATATATTTTGCCTCAAACCGCTGACTCCTGTCCTTTGCCCACTTAGCTCCAAGTGAAACAATTGATTGTTGAGCTCGATGGATTTATTGGTCACTTTTTAAAGATGTTAAACTGCATTAAGCCTACAGTCTTCATCATGTACAGAAATTATTAAATAAACATGTAATTCAGTGATTTATGCCACTGGTTAACTGTTTCTGTGTTAAAACTGGAGTTGGTGTGTGCTCTGCAGTACATGGATTTAATATTATGTGTCCAGCAGCGGAGAACAGCCCTTCTGCTGCAGCATAAGTACTGGGGAAGGGCCATTGTTATCCAAGGTGCTGTACTGATGCAGGGCTTTCCAAATGAAACAGACCATACACACACAGTTATTTTCTTCGCTCCACCGCTGCTGGTGGAAGATTTGCGAAGTGCTACAGTGTGTGTTGGTGGGCGTGTTGGATTAGCTCAGTGTACTGCTTTTACAAAGTATTCGCAAAATGCTGAACTTCTCGCAAAGTTAATTATTTACTTAATTATACTAAAATAACTTTTAGCATGTTCCCTACTTTTTATTGTCCGGGGGCTTTACTACGCCCTCGTTGTTGAGTTCCACCATTTTTGGTTTTATGAGAATTGCACTTATGTGAAATTGCTGTTTTCACCCACAGGATACAGGATACGTAACCTCAGGGGTATGTAAGGTCAGGTTGTAATCAACCCCCAGTAAATACGCTACACTCCACAACCAAGTCCAGTCCTTTGGGATGAGCTTGAGTGTGGATTGCTTAACTTGTGCTGATGTCTTTTCACCAAACAGCAAAATTGGCTTCAGTGTTCTTCAGCGCAGCGAGCACTACAGTCTAGTAATGACTTCTTGTCACTGTACACTAGTATGTATAAAGTACCAGGAGCCCTCAGCCAACTCCAAGCTTTGTTTCTGTTTCAGACAATGTCGTGACTCTGTGCTGAGGGATTTTGTGTTTGTTGGCCTCGTTGACTTGCAGTACTTGGCACTGTTTATGAATGAAGACACATTAAGACTCAGTGAAGGTCTCGTGTGAGAAACGGGCGCAGCGTCATTCATCACTATGTCTTTTTTAGCACATTAATCATTTTCAATCATGGCGGCGAATACAAAGGAGTGCAGCTGAAGTTCATACATTCTGATATACGGAGAGAATAGCAAGTAAACCACTAGATTCAAACATTATAGTTGACTCGATGACATTTTGACAAGGTGTAGAATTAGATATATTTGAGGTGTCACGTGTTACAAGTTCTTAAAATGTTCTAATCCTGTTTTGTTTGTTGCCTCTTTTTTCTTTTTGCCTTTTTTTTTTTAAATTGTACCTCAGCTGTAACAATGTATGGCTGACATTGCCTATCTCAGTTTGCAGATTTGCAGAAAGTTTTTTTTTTTTTTTTTATGAATAACATACCTCTGTGGTATTGTGGGTAGTGGTTGCTATGGTCCCCTGTGCTTGGTTACTAAGGCAGAATATTGATTAAATCCTGAAGGGCTCTGGTTTTATCCTTGGCAGTTCACCTATTGTTATGATAATAAGCCGTCCCCGGGTAGCCAATGAGTGATAATCTTGTTTGGTCCTAGGAGAAATTAAAATGTCTCTCAGAGTGGTGTGGTGAACTTTTAACCCCAATAAAACCACCAACTCCATTACTGGTCAAGCCCTAAACTCCCATGTAGTCACACATGACGAAGCATGTCCTAGGACTGCTTTAGCCAGACTGTGGGATGCTTTTGCAAACACAGTACTGCTTCAAATGAGAAAAAAGGAAAAAAATTCACCCTGCCATAAGGAATTACTAAATCTAATGATATTCTGATTTTTTTTTTTTTAATTAAGAAACACTTAAAATATGCATTTGTTGTCCTTCTGTTATAAAAATGTGAAAGTTTGGACATTTCTAGAACGCTGTATGACACCGTTTATTTATTACACATGTTAATACCATAAACATGCAACCTGTGGCATTCTTTGCCGGCAATCATGTTGACGACAGAGCGGCAGTGTAGAGAATATAACGCGGCGAAGGTGGTGTCCAGATTGAGACTTCCCTTGTGAGCACAGACACACAAGCAAAGCAGCCATTCAGCAGTGGGATGGATCCTGACTACTAAAGAGGAAGAGGGAGAGAGAGGGAGACTGAAAGAGAGAGAGAGAGAGAGAGAGAGAAACGGAGAGAGAGCGAGAGAGCAAGAAATGGGGGAGTGGTGGGAGAGAGAGAGAAAGAGAGAGCAAGCGAGAAAGAGAGTGAAAGGCTCCACACGGCAGAATATAAATCTGTATGTTATCAGGACTAAAGCTTTGGGGTCTTGAAGCGGCTTTAGTGGTTATGCTGGTGGGGGGCGGCCATAAAGCATCAAGAGGTGGTCTTCCTTATTAACTGAGGATCTGTGCAAATAAGGAAGTGGAACCCGCGGAATCTGTGAACGCCGGCTGTCAAGCACATTGGTGGGCTGGTCGGAGGTCTCTGACCCCCTCATTTCCCTCTCTGGAAGAAAAAGCGAAGAGCAAAAGAGGCACGAGGGGAAAAGGGAAGAAGGTGACAGCGAGGGACTAGTGAGCCATTTCTCTCTTTATTACCTTCATTCACAAAACCATTGCATCCCATTATCACAGCGATGTAGAGGCATTCTCTGCGATTGGCGGAGGAAGGGTCCCATTGACTGCTGAGGCTTAGCACCTCTCTCCAAACGCTAGCCCTTTTCATTGCAGTCTCCCCCCTCATCTCTCGCTCTGTTCCTTGCGTCTCTTCTCTCTTTTCTTGTATTCTTGTTCCCTTTCACTCCACTCAGCAATCAGGAGGCATTGCGTTTTTGGTAGAAGTGGGTGTTTCTCTCATTGTGTTTGGTGGCGCTACAAAGGACAGCTGAGCAGGGAGTGTGAGAGGCAGCTTTGGAGATAATAAAACAGCAGCCTGAAAGGAAAGGGGGGACCTGGGACAACAGGAACAGCTGACAAACCGATGGAATGCGAACTGTGATGAAGAGAAAACTGTTACAGAGACTGACAACCATTTCAAGGAAACTATTTATTGACAACATTGCCACTTCCTTGAGGGAATAAAGAAGCAGTGTACCAAACCAACACTCCTCGCTGAATTCTGTTGTTCCTGTTGCTAAGCAAAGTCTCTAACCTGAAGTGCTTGGGAAGATAGTGCTGAGCATCACTCTACAGCCATGAAAGGAAGCTCAGAGGAAAGCATTGAAAGCGTCAGGCCCTCCAACCTGCAAGCTTTCGCTAACATTTCCACCCTACATGGCATGAGTCACATATTCGCCTATGGGCACATGACATTCCGTCGATTTCTTTGGACTCTTTCATTTCTGGGTTCTCTAGGCTTATTGATGTTGGTCTGCATGGATCGAGTGTCATATTACCTGGAGTATCCTCACGTCACCAAACTGGACGAGGTGGCGGCGACAAACCTCACCTTCCCAGCAGTTACCTTCTGCAACCTCAATGAGTTCCGCTTCTCCAAAATCACCAAAAATGACCTCTATCATGTGGGAGAGCTCCTGGCTCTCCTCAACAATAACTATCAAATAGCAAACCCACACTTGGCTGAGCCCGAGGTTCTCGCTGCCCTTAAGGATAAGGCAAACTTCCAGAACTTCAAGCCCAAACTGTTCAACATGACTGATTTCTATAACCGAACAGGTCATGACATCGGTGACATGCTACTGCAGTGCACCTTTCGAGGAGAGGATTGCTACCCAGTGAACTTCTCCACAGTAAGTAGCCAGATGCTCTCATCTTAATGGTGTAATTCTGCACACTTGACTGGTGTTATTTTTCCTGCAAGATCTGACCGCCTGTCGCTTTCTTTTATATTCAGTTGAGACTCAGTTTCAATGTGACCTGTGCGGTGTATTTGAAACGGACACTTGGCGTCAGTACATTTGCTACTGTGAGATGGTTAATATTGAGGTTGTTGTTTCTGAAGTGTTGTGAATGGTTAGAAAAGCCGTTGTTGTCGGTGCTGCTTTGCTTTCTGTGGCTGATGTTTGTTCTGAGAGCAGGAATGCATAAAAAGTTGTGTTAAGGGTAAGAGTGTCATTAGTTGCTCAGTGGTCTCTGAAGGCAATTTGGCTTCCAAGAGGACAGAAAACATTTTGTTAGGTGTTGTATGTGTGTGTGTGTGGTCACATACACAGTCTAAGGATGGACACAAGGCTTTTAGTAATGTAACATATCCTCTTGTAATGTTGCTTGGATTGAGGTTTGTGCCTAAGTATTGCTTTGTTTGGGCCTCCGTGTCAGCTGTCAGTATTATTCAAATATTTATCAGTGCTGTCAGCTTAAAATAAGTAATTTCTCAGTTGTCATTTCGCTGTAACAGATTGTTTTCCTTTTAAAAATGTTGCAGAAATTGACCTTAGAGATCATTCAGAAAAGGTGTTTTAGGGCTTTGATCCATTGCACAATCCAGATGGCAATCACTGATAACTATTCTGTCGTTGTATACAGTATGAAGAAGTTCTCAAACGCCAGTGTGTTTTCTTTTGGCTGTATGCTATCAGTAAATTTATATTAATTAAAAGACCCTGATAGTTCATAACCAATTGACAATGAGGCAGAACTGAAAAGTCAATTAGTGACGTGAACTTGGCCCCAACGCTGTTTCCGGGTGATGTGAAGTAACATAGCTTAAAATATCTGAACACAAATACAGCAGCTGCTTCATGATGTGCACTGTGAAAAGTGGCTGTATACTCTTAATGAGTGGCGCTTATTCAGGAAGTGCGACTATGCTATATTAAATAACTGTGCTATTTGTGCTGTTTGTCTGGAATTTGTGTGTGTGTTGTGATTATGTTCCGAACCTTTTTCCACGTTATGCAGCCTTTGTTCTCCTTTTCAGAATACAAGATTAAGTTCACTCCGACAGCTTACATACCATTATGAGATTTTATTTTAGTGAAATACACGCACAATAAACACAGGCCAGTAGATAGAAAAATAAATATGCAGCCTAGGTATGTGCAGCACTGCAATATCCCTTGTTTGTGTTTTTCATCCATCCCTTACTTTAAGGCATGCTTATTACTCTCCCTGTGCCTGTGCCCTGTATCCCATCTCTTAAAGTGCATGTTTGATGGAGTACCACCCAACTTACTTATCTCCATTCTCAAACATACCATCGCTTATCTGCATCGTATCTTTAATCAACCCTGAAAGAAATCCCGGGAGATGGCCAGTTTTTAAATGACTGACTCTGCAATCTTCAGCGTTGATCAAAGCTCTTCTTAGCTGTAGGAAGAGATAAAAAAAAAAAAAAAAGCTATATTGATTTTGCTATTTAGTCTTATTTATTTCTTTTTAGTTTGCCTTGCTAATATTAGGAAATGGGAATGTCTTCATTTACATGTTTGTTTCCAAGCAGCACTCAAGAGTGTCTTGAGAAACAAATCATTCATGGGAAGCTAATTGCTGCTGTATTGCTTGATTGAAAAAATGCTTGCAGCATCAAATGAGCTGGTAGAATATATATTTTTTTTAAATGAATTTTCTTATGCTGCTCGTTGACTTGTTGTTGGGGAAGTTTGGTGGTGCAGCAAAGCGAACTTTCACCTGGCTAAGAAGCATCAGATTTGAACCGTGTTGTTGACAGTCATTAGTCATAGTGGTGTGTTGTTTGGATGGAGCGCTACACCATTCTGTATTTCGCTCTCTGTGGGCAGAAATGTGTTTGTCAGGACTTGGATGAGTGCCAGTATGCCATACCCATCAAGCAGAGTGTTTGGTACTGTATCTGATAATAATCTCACACAACTTACTGAAAACACTGCTGCTTGCTCACTAATAGAGTAACTGAGTTCGTAACCTGCTTCAGTGGGGGATATTGTTTATTAGAAATTTTCAGTTGAAAAAACAAAATGAAGATGTGCTCATAATACAGATGATTGTATTTGGCTGAATTTGTCTACCAGTATGTGTTGGTGTTGTTTTCTACAAACACAAAATCACCATTCACCAGGTGGATACTGATATTTAGACGACTACCACAGGAAATGTTCAATTATTCAAATTCTCCCACAGACACGTTGAGAGGAAGATTTACAATGCAAAGGACTATGGGAGTGATGAGCTTTGACCTTGAATAAATCAAGGAAGAATTCCATTAAGTCTGGGTTATGATGCATTTCAGAAACAAAGCATTCAAAATGTTTTGCACTCTGGATGGGTGGGCAACGGGGGGATGGCAGTTGGCATTTCAAATGCCATTAATCCCTCCCAAATTTTACCTATTATATGAAAAACTTAGTTGCCCAAGCGTGACTCATTTTGGAGGACATTTTGCACCATAGGTTGAAATTTAAAATAGCCTCATGAACAAACATGAACGTGTCAGTGCTTCATCTATTAATGTTGTCTGTTGGATGGTTGAATAGCATAACAAATTGTCACACGTATGTGGACAATGCTGGATTAGATGTGTTTCTGTGTGGCTGGTTGACCAGCAAAGGTGAAAGTAGAGCAAATAATTGTTTTTCAGTGACTGGTGGCAAATTTTATGTGCGTTATCCAATGCAAGACCGTTATTGTCCAATGCAAGACCGTTATTGTCTCTGAAAATGTGCATTTCCATTTGTGAAACTGTATTGCATATCCTTCTATTTATAGCCAAGACAATTTCTTTTGCTGGGCTCAGACTACAGGACATTTGGACAGATCTCCTAATTCATCTCTCCACAATCTGCGAAGAAATCCAGTCTGGATCTCACTTTGTACCAAGGGCAGGCCCAGTTTATTTGGTAGGTGTCTACAGATCCAATCTAAAATTACCAAAACTGCCCATCAGGCAGTACTAATTAAAACAAATAATTTTTAGTGTTCAGAATCTGGGTGGTTACATCACTTAACAGCCAATGAGAGAGACAAGTCTACAAAGCTACAAGTTATGCTGTTGTCATGTAGCCATAAACGTTGTACCCCTTGAGGTGAACATTACCTAGCTTCCTACTGCAGAAAGATATAGAAAGATATTAAAACTGAAAAAATCTCATCTCACCTGGCTGACAAATAAACAACCTGTGTTGGTCACATCATTTTAGCATTCACACTTTTTTAGCTGTCTGCCTTGTGTTTTTCTCTCACTGTAAACTATTAGTTATTGCAACTTTTTCTTCCTCTTCTTCTTCTTCTGCTTTTGGTTTGATTGTTGGTTTACAAAGCAGCTGGCTGGTGCAGGGAGATCAGTAGACTTGTGGCAAGTTGTTGTAGCGCAGTGTTTCGTTTTGTTTGCATCAGTTTCCCCGTGTGACCATGTGAGTGGGTGCGTCGAATGCTTCCTGTCCTGGCACAATAAGTAACGTGCAAGTTATATTCTGCAGTGTGTGTGGCGCTATTGTTTTCTAATTCTGTAGCGTGCGCTGTTTTCACATTAGAGAGAAGAATATCTGATGTTTCTTCTTAAATGTGTGATGCAGCCTGATTTCACCATTTGGTAATCTTAAAATAACATTAGGATTCAGGTCTGTTTTCACACATGTAGTATACAGAAGGAGATTGTCATTGTGGGCTTGGTTCAGTATGGTTTAATCGCGGGGGTAGCGCCCGGCACGTGTGCAGGAGGAGAATGTGGACTCATCTGTATAATAATGTTTTTGCAGTGAGATTTTGACGTACCTTCAATATCCACAAAAAAGTCGAAAGCAATACACAAGCGAGCAGGAAAGAGTATGAACACTTACACTTGCTGTGAATTGTCCGTACAATTATCTGATCTGTTCACACATGAGCTCTACTGGACATTACACAGAGTTTGTAGTTGGTAGCTGGCAGGATAAAATCTGTTTAATATGCGGTCCAACTCATTGAGACATTTGGATTTCAATAAACAGCGCCTCTGGGTGATGTTTGGAAAACATTAAGGCAGTAGTGCATGTGTGAAATGTGTTTTTGATGGTTTACTTTTTACTACTATTTGCAAGAAATTCGTCAAATCAGGACAGTGCACTTCATTATCTCTTTCCAGTGTTATGGTCTTGAGATGAGTACTGTAAGTTTTGGTCCTTCAATTGGTCTACTTAAATTCATTCCACTCTGAGGTTAAGGTTTAAAATTACAAAACACGTTTAATTTAAACTGTTTAGTGAAGCCTTAAAATCTACCGTTCAGTCTGAGGTGATCCAGAATTAAGTGGATCTAAAGGTTTAATTACTCTGAATTGTTCATATATCAGCTTTCTAATTTCATCATTATTTTATTTTCAGCTTAAATAACTGCGTTCAATACGATGACCTTTTATGATTATGTATTTAATGACTTACCGTAGCTCTGAAAGACCTATGACTAACACTATGTAAATGGCACCCCGGTCAATGATGGACTGCAGCTAGTGAACAAGAGGTTGATTGTCATAATCTGATGGTGCTCCATTCTGAAGTCTTGACAGGTCATGACAACTCCCTGTGGGCTACGTCTCTGTCCGTTTCTTGCAGAGTGTGTAAAATCAGTATTCATCATCACATTTTGCTGGAGCCCAGTCTTTAAAATGTAAGTTGTCTTTTATCTCATCATCCAGATGACAGCAGGTGCCAAGGGGTATAAGACATGGCTACATTTGAGGCTGACGCAGTGTGACTCGTAGATCTACACATGGAAGAATTAAGATTTTTGGCCGCGGTCCTCGACTTTTGGAGGCTCATTTCCTCTCTCAACCGAGCGACACCGAAGCCAGGCAATGTATTTCTTAGGCCCTGTGCGCCAGCTTTGGAGGGTATGTCGGTTGATGGAGTGCAAGTGCAGCAAAAGACACTTGAAGTAATTTTGAGACCGTCCTGATTTCATTGTTTGTCGTGCAGTTTTTGTTTACAGCTTTCGGTGACAGCTGTATTGGGTAACATATCACAGTATGGCAGATGGTGATGCAGACTCTTTTACTAATAACTAATCGTGTACCGCAAGAAACCCTGCAAAACACACATTCTTTATGATTATTTTAATATTTTGGAAACGGGGGAACAAAATGAAACACAGCATTGACATATAGTATTATCACCCAATACATTTTCTATGTATGCTAGCTAACGGCTTTCACCTTAAGAAGACACAGAGCACATGTATTTAGAGTATTTTTTTCTGACCAGCTGATATGTGGACATTGGATATTCTCTTTCCTATTAGCTCTCTTTTGGTTTCCAACAATTCTTTCTGTTGTTTAAGAAAAAAGTTTGTGAATCCGAGCTTTTCTACTGTTTTGATGACACCCATGTGATTAATGGCAGAAAAGGTGCCACAACTCTTTACAAAAACAAGCTTTATTAATTCACATTGTCCTTTAATCCGTTATAAAAACTGTTCATTACGCAGGTGCTTTTCTAGCTGTGTGTGCTGCCGCTGGGATTTATGAACTCCCAAATATTGGTTTTGAGAGTTAAACTGAAGCATCAGTGGAGGTCTAATCGATGCGCAAGCTCAGTTTTGTTTACATATCTTCTTACCATGTGTACATAAACATGGGCAGATACACAGAAGCGTGTCCGCTTTCAGGAACATGGCTGCTGACGTAGCCTCTTGAAGCCTTGTGTACACACACAAAGTACAAGCTACAACACATCACGAATTCTGCCACCCATGAAGAAGAGTTTGCGGCGGTACAATATCAAAGCGCTCTGGCAGCATCTGTGTGAACACGCTGCAGCCGTTTTGTTAACTGGGTATGTGGGCTGACATTGTGGAACAAAGCTATCCTCAGACTTCAGCTGGCCAGAACAAGTAGCATCATTAAGCTGATTGGTTTAGGTAAAGGAAATAAATTAATGTGTCCGAGCTGTTCCACTAGCTGCTCGGCAGCAGTAGCTGATATGTGAATATATATACGGAAAACAGGCGACGAAAACAAGACGCTCCACTTGCTTGTGTTTCTTGAGTTTTTCTTTTAAAAGCTGGTGAGTTATGAGAACTAGCAGAGTGTAACAGACAGGGGAAACATGGGCACATCTGGAAAGTAAGATAACTCACTACAGATACAGCTAAGCTAAGCTGCAGTGCATTTTCTAAAAGGGACAGCATACGTGTTTTTATAGCTGACAAAGTCAAATACCTGAAAAAAGTTTAAAGGATTTAAAACATTTTGGTTAGACGGTGTGCACTCATGAAGCACTTTTCTACACTAGTGGTACTCAAAGCCCTTTATAATGCCTCTCGTTCACCCATTCACTTACACATCAGTGATGGTAGAGCTGCCATGCAAGGTGCCCACCTGCCTTCGAGAGCAACCTGGTCTCCAGTATCTTGCGAGGACACTCGGACATTTGGACGGTCTGGGGGTCAAACCACCAACACTGTAATTAGTGGACAACTTGCTCTAATTACAACCTGCTCTCATGCCACCTGAGCCGCAGGGATATGGGACTCACTGAGAGGTTTGTCATGTGGAAAGTGTGTTGAGTTATGACGTTTATGGCCAAATACAGTATCGTCCACAAGTTCTTAATCAAACATACACTGTAAAACAGACTTATTAAAGAAATATGTTGGAGGCAAATATGTATATGTATATATCTTGTCCAACAAGCCTCCGGTCAGTTTATGTGGAGATAAATTAATGGTGATATACTTTAACAGGCTGCATGCACGCTGTTGCAATAAAGATTGTGCAGTTACACTGGGATCTAAGAAGTGTCACATAATTCAGCACTAAAATCCCCACCCAGGCATCTGTTCTTTAAGTTACTTTTTGTTTGGCCACCTCTGTTACTGCCTACAGTACAGTTTTGCCCGTAACATTTATACCTCCATAACTTAGAATAGGCAATGATAAAGCTGCAAAAAGAGGGAATTTCTATGCATTTGAAAAAGGTGACTATATTTCCCTCAGAAAAAAAGAGCTGTTATAGAAAGACGTATGGGCCTGTTTTTCTGTGCTTTCGTTTCATTACAAGTATCAAACCAGATCTAAAAATAAACACACAATGTCTTGGAAGACGATGAGCTGTAAGAGGGGGGAGCATTACATTTGAAGCGGCTACTTTGTTCACTAATGTTCAGCTAAGGGTAATTTAAGTTAATCACCTCCTTAAGTTCCAAAAAGACAGAGGAATTTACTGTTTACTCTCCTAAGAATAACCCTACATCTATCTGTCATCACTGTAGAGCAAAGCTGCAGCCTGTCATGCTCCAATCTTTCATGTAATATATAGTGTGAACAGCTCATGGGAGACTTTTGTTCCCTTCTTTTAGCTTTGAAGGCACTGATTCCTTCCAGAGAGAGACAGAGAGAATGTGTTGAGGAGAAGCCTCCCTTAAAGGATATGATGTATGGAAAGTTTAAATAGTTGACTGATTGTGCATACATATGTGAAACTATACAAATTAAAAAAGACAACATACCCTCAGCCCCACTACAACTCTGACTTCAGGTGAATCAGTCCTCTGTGACCCTTTCTTGAACCACACTTTGCATCAGTGTTGCAGAAAGAGAGAACTGAACAAAAAAAATAGCAAGTGTAATTATTTTTATGGTTTGTTTTGTCATAATTGAAAATAATTATTTTGTTATCTCAATCTAACAAACGTCCCGCTTAAAGTCTCATCACGTTCACATGCTAAATAGGAAGAGGATGTGAAATAACAAATTGAATCAGTCGCTGGAGACTGACAAGCTGGTCGATAGTTTAATTCATACCACACTTTTTTATCTCGTAAGCCAGCCAACATCAGCGGCAACACATTTCACTGTGACAAATATTTGACAGTGTCGTCTGAGGACGGCTGAAACTGTCCAGCTTGGTTGCAGTGTTTGTCCTTTCCCCAGCCTAAGATTCTCGTCTACATTCCAGTCAGGGCGTCTTCAATGAGACTAATCTCTGCCTCAGATTGCTTTGTGTCGAAGCTCACATTTGACAGCAGATAACAACATTCGTTATTACAGCCTGCTGCCCTTGCAGCCACACTGAACTAAATACCCAGAACTTTCCCATAGGCTGCGCTGTAGTAATCAGAAATTGCTTCATTGTGATTTTAAATTTCATGAAAATCAACCTCTGATTATGTCTAGGGAGGATTAGTCCTTTGTGGTCTAGGCAGTCTTACAAAATGAGTTGTCAAAAGGCTCCATCTAAAGTCCTTGTTGGATGGTCTGATAGCTTCCTCTTCTTCCAACAGCTCTTCAGATCAGAAAGGACTGTGTCCAACCATGTCTATAGATAAACAGAGAGCCTGAAATACGCACCAGCTAAAATCTGTGGTTTTATTTTACAACTGCTTATTTGCAGTGTTGTTAATGAGTACTATCGAATGCAACACTGTGAATGTCCCCTCAGAGACCGTCTGAAAACACGCGGCATCCTTGTTATCAATCAATACTGCATCTGCCCTTTCTCTATGCCGGCCTGCTTTTTATTTCGGGCTTTGATCGTGGCATGACATATGAACAATTTGCTTCTGATGGAGTCAGGCAACTTACACGTGATCCACTTCTTTTTGGCCCTGACTTTTTACGGCGATATACACGTTGACTATCACATCAGTGGTAATTACTACAGTAGCTGCATTATCAGAATGGAGATGTGAAGATATTAACCAAGGCTCCCAAAACACTTAAAACTCATGCAGAGAAGCAGAGCAAAAGAGAAAAACAATATATCAGAGCATAACAGGCACTGGTACGATTATTCAGAGCCAATTTGAATTTCTGCCAGTCTATATATATTTTTCCATTGATTTATAGTTGGCTACCACGGGCTAATGAAAGTCCCTTTTTGTATTGTAAAACATGCTACTATCCGTCTGATAAGTATTCAAAATGCCCCATTTAGTCCCATTAAAACACTAAAAACAGCAAAGTAAACGCACAATAAAGTAGAGACTATTAACAGTCCTAACCTTTACTTTCCATTAGGACTGGACAGTGCCAGAGGGTGTTGCATGTTGTACACATTTTAGCCATTTGATGTGAATTTGTGATTACAGCCTGCGTTAATTGACTTGACATGGCTGACACAGTTTTTTTTTTAAAATAATATCTCCCTTTGGAAAACCTCATAAGCCCTAAACTTGTCAGCATTTTGAACAGAAATGCCAAAAAGACAAAGGAAGAGAACCCTTTTGTTGTGCCCAGTTTTATTGTGACACAGAACACAGAGCATATGTTAGACAGGGCATGATTGCACAAAAAGCCAGTAGAAATCAACTTAAGTAGATGCAAATTTACACAAATTGATAACTTGAGCAAAATTATTATGCTCATCTTTGTCCTTTATTAATGTACTTTGTTAACATACAGGGACAACAATGAAAAGCAGGGTGGAAATAAAGAGATATATATAAAAATAACAGAACTTCCTTTAGTTCAGAAGAAACTTGGCTTTTAAAAAAAAAAGACCTCGCACACATGATTTATGTATTCTTCCTGCATAGACCAGCCTAAAATGTAACAGAAAAAAGCATATAAAATTTAATATGTAATTTTGATGTACAGAGATCTTGATGATTTACACCAATCACGCATAACATTATGACCACCTTCCTAATATTGTGTAGGTCTCCTTTGGTCTCCCAAAACAGTTCTGACTCATCAGAGAATGGACATGGTCCTTCTGAGGGTGTCCTGTGGTGTCTGGCAACAAAACGTTGTTAGTGGGGGGCCTTTGGGTCCTATGAGGGGAGGGGCCTCTATGAATCAGGCTTGTTCCAGTACATTCCACAGATACTTGATCAGTTTGGGATCTAACTGAATTTGGAGGCCAGGACAACACCTCATGCTGTTTTTCATGTTTTTTTGAGTTGTCTCCAAACCTTTTTTGTGTTTGTGTCTGTGTAAGGCTGCATCAAGGAGTGTCACTGCTATGGGGTGGGGGTTCCTGGTCTAATCTATGTGGGCAGTACATGTCTAAATAGCATTCACGTGAATGCCAGGTCCAAAAGTCTTCCAGCAGAACATTGAATTGTCACAAGATGTCAATGTTATACATTTCCTGACCTCCTGTCAGAGGTTTTAATGTTATGGCTGATGGATGTAGGATGTATTTACAGCCCTACTTTCTTCAGTACAACTGATCTGTGTCTATTAATGTGCAACAGAGAATTTAAATTTCAGCTCTCCAAAAATTTAAAAGTGAAATTGGTTTCTCGTGTATGAAAGTTCCCCATGAGCAAGATCACACTGTGAGAAGCAGCAGTTTGAAAGCTGAAACGATGTGTTGGTCCATTATATTTACAAATTGAGAAAGAAGTTAGTTAGTTAGTTAGTTAGTTGACTCAGTTAGTTTGCTCGAGACTGTTACTGTTAGGAATGTGTTTATCTGTGTGACCTCAGTTAAAATAATATCACTTGATGAAATTATTTCTAGAAATGTCATTTATACCACAAGCAAAGGTTAATCAAGTTTAATTTACGTTTATGACTCGCTGGTATTGAACAACAGATAAACAGAAGATGATGTTGCTCTCGCAAAACGCAAAGTTTTGTGTTTTTGGTGGACAATGAGCTTTTTGCACCTTCTCTTCGCATGAGTGCTTTTTTCCATTAACATACAGCAACACAATGAGGAAGGATAAATGAATATGTCTCTGCGTAAATTGACTCTGCCTCCTACATGTTCAGAATGTTCATTAATTTCCACCAAAATTTGCCCAGAGGTTGAAAACCGACGACTCCTTTAGTCTTTTACATTTTAGTTCATCGAGCCACTAATCACACAGACAGCACTGTGGTAGAAATCATTACGGCTGTCATTACCTTGATTGTGACCTGTGCCGCAACAATCATAAATAGGGCTGCAGTCCTTTGCTCATTTACATTCATGTGCGGTTGCGGTCTGTTTATCTTGTCTAGGAGTGGATTACTGTATATAATGGTTTAGTCACCAACATGTTCCTCAGTGTTGTACAGGCTCAACAGAGAGTGAAGCTGTTCCAGTTTGTTATGAAAAGCAAAATGTTTCCAGTCACACAAGGCTTGTATGAATTATAAATACATATGTATAACATCATTTCTTTGTTCCAAATTTAGATTTAGAGAATATTCTTCGCCAGTAATGGAAAAAGTTTTAAGTTGTTTGTCTGCTGTGCTTTGATATGAGATAGCTTGGAGTCTTGAATTAGTGCTCTTAATGAAATTAATCTCTCAGAAATTGCTCTGCGCCTCTAAACGTCGCAGTGTTTTTTTCCCATTAATAAATCCACTTAGTTTGCTTTTGGTACGTAATGTGCTCTATCGTGATTTGTCTCTTTTTATTTGTCCTGTAACAACCACTGCCAATACTATTATGTTTCAAAATCCCCTAATTTGTGGTTGATGCTAAATCCAGAATATCCCCGTTCCCTCACACAAGGGTCATGTGATTTATTCTTATTCCTCATGTTTTCCATATCGCATGGCATCATCAGCGCTGATATTCACAGTGTCAGCCTAAATATGTTGAGTAATGAGTAGCACATCAGTGGTCCCTATTATTTGTGAAAATTCAGTCTTACTATGCCATTGCCAGAAATAGAGACCCCATCACAAATAGGCTTTGCAGAGAGTATATTTCTACACTTCTAATGTCTGCTCTCGCTGAACATTGTGCAGTTAATAGACACAAAGCTGTCAGATGATGTGATAGCTCACACTCAGTGGCCAAACAGGAGGTCGCACCTCTGCAATGGGAATAATAGAGTCTCCAGTATTCCTTAGCTTTCGCTGTGTCTTACCATTTTGAACTGTGAGTGAGTGAAAGTAAGCGTACGTGATCGTTTTATACGTTCAAGGGTTATTTTAGGTGTTTGACTGGTCTGTATTAGTTTATCATAGCCACATTTATCAGGAACATTTTGGTGCTCTTCTCCAAATCCTACAGCTGATTTCATATTATTTAATTCATTCATCAAATAATTGTTAAAAAATAGTAGGTAACATTGCTTTGTTTGGCCCCTTTAGCATTTCAAAACCTAAAGGTATTTGAACTTATGTCAGGAATTCAGAAAATATTTGCATATTTGCATCTGAATTAATTATTTTTATTGTCATACCCTTTAAAATAATGACTTATGGATGGTACCGACATTGTGACGCATACTTGATGAGTCTACTCATAATTTCAGTTCTAAGATGATGTAGAATAAATATATAACAAGGAGCTGTTATTCCTGCTTTCAGCAGTGTCTAAAATATATTCTCTTGTGATTCAACAATCCTCACCCCCCGCAGTTTTTTTTTTTTCTTTTTTTCATGTCTCTCTATCCTGGTAACACCAAGATTTCAAAGGATTTAGCCAAAGGGAAAGTTGTAGTATTGACAAGGGAGTACAGTGTCTGCCCTTTGAAAACCCATTTAATCATAATTATTTTTGTCTTCTTCACTGAGGTCAGCCAACTTCTTCTTACACACCAGTCTCGGCCATTGTCTCTGCTGCAGTGGAAGAACCTATTGTAGTTCAGAAACTGAAATAGTTGATATTATTACATACGTCCACAGATAAACAAACAGTGGATTTTCATTTGTGCACGCCCGCTACAGTGAATGAAAAACAATTAAGTAAATTATTGCTTGTGTTCTGTTTGTAATAACCAAAAGGCCTGTAGCAGTGTTGTACTGGTCTAGTTACATGGATGTAAGAGAAATATTTGAAGCTTGTTTTTCATTACATCAATGTCGAATCATTAACGATAACCAGCCTTTATTAAGCCTTTAGTCTCTGACCATTAGCTGCTTAAATAGATCAAAGCTTGATATATTGGTTCATGATATATTAGTTCATGATATTGGTTTCTCTTTTCATTGGGAATGGAAATGCAATCAAGCCCCTTGCTACCTTGGGCCAGTCTGTTGCCATGGCATCATGTCATCTGTGAGGCATGCTCTATGCTGTTATCACGAATTGCATTACTCTACATTCAACACAATTACCCGACTTATCTAACCAGCTTTGAAGATGCAACTGCTCTCTTCCTACAGTTAATACAGACTGTAGTGACTTAAGCACAGTATCCTACGCTTTCATTGTCCCACGTATTTGTTCCAAAGTACCCCTGCGTGGCGTGTCCGGTGGGTGACCGACATTTGACCACAGTGACATCTCATTTCCCTGCTAATCAATGTATTGAATGAGTGAACATAACAACATGCTAACGGAGGCACTCTTCACCCGAGAATCAATAAGTGAGCTTGAGTGATTTTGAGAATATTTTTACGAGAATTACAAGTACAGAATTAGAAGCTTATTTTAGTTCATGTAGAGATATATGTCCTGGCATTCACGTTTATTTAAAAAACAAACTGGAACAAGGGTAACTAGACTTGAAGGGTTGTAGGGAACTCTCCACTCATTTAAGTAGCTTATTCGGCTCTAAATGACTCATGAGGAGTTGGGGGGGTTTAAATAGGAACATCTGTGGGTGTTGACCATGAAATGGTACAACAGCACTATTCATCGGGGAAGGAAAACGGGATCAGAACTGTTTCCTCCAACTACAGGTAAGTATCTGGTCGTTACAGACCTAATCTTGTGTATTTCTCATAAGTGACACCCACAGATGTTCCTTTTTAAACCCCAACTCCCCACCAGTGGGATGATGGTGAAAGGCCTTAAAGAAACATGACCAGTTGCCCTTGCTTTAGCCTGCTTTTTTTGGACATACCATGACCTGAATGACTGAGAACCTGAGATTAAGTGCATATCCAAATTATGATAATGGACAAATGTGCCTCGATGGTGCACTTTTGCTGTTGGGTGCTCATATTATTAGTCATGTCATTGTTTGACCAGCAGACATAAATACATTTTGCTGTCCAGAATTATTTATCTTTGCATTTAACCCACCCGTACGTACACACAGTTGCGAACAGTTGCTCTCAAAGCAGCGGGCAACAATCCATCTGTGCCTGGGGAGCAGTTTGTAGGGTTTAATTGCTTGCTCAAGGCCCTGCACCTGTAGATGTGGAGGGGATTTGTAACAGTGACCTTATGGTCCCAAATCTGCTTCTCTAACAGCACACGACTCAGCTAAAATTTCCAGGTGTATTCAGTTTTTATTTTTTGGTTTGTTTTTTAAGGTGGATCGACATCCTGCCCTAACATTTGTCAGCTATGCTAGCTAGCCAATTCGTTCATCATTCAAAGGGCTCTCTGTCTAGAGAGCAGCTGTATACACACACCTTGAATTTCAGTGGGTGTAGATTAAAGTGTAGATTGTGTATATTTCATTGATAATCTGGCTTCTTGGGTAACATCAAACAAGCATACAAAACACTTATGCACTCTTGAATGACAGTTATTCGTAATAAAGTTGTAAGACCAATGATGACAAACCAACATGAGAGCTAAAGGAGTCTTGAAATATGGGAGAAACTCTGAAAAAGCTTGAGCGTCGGCGGGTATCCAATTGAATGTGAACATTATCTGCACTTTGCATTGGAGGTAGTGCTGAGCTATCACTAAGGATTCACGTTAGTAGTTTGAACTTGATAAAGTCAGTACATAGTGACCAGGTATGAATTACTCACAGCATTACTCACAGCAGGTAGTATAAAAATACAGACTGTTTCAAGTTTCCTATGTTTCCTTGTTTGGTGATTGATCCACAGTCTGACAACTGTGGCCAGTTTCATTTTATTAGCCATCCCTGTCTTAGTTTCTACTTTGAGCTGGGTTCTCGTTAATAATATTCACTCTCCTCTGGGACTCATTATGGCTTTGGAACTTGAGGATATAAAATAATAGTTTCTCTGGGGACATGTCTGCAACCAGAAACACTCTTTTGGAATACAAATCCTCCTCCCATGTGTGCGTTTACTGAGGTGTTGGACTGTAGCTGTGTGGACACTGAAATGCCACAGCGTGTATTCACGGTCACACCCTTCAGAAGTGCCAAACAGACTGTTGTCATGGATATCTTAATGTCTCGGGCTGAGTTCATAGTTTGGTGTAGTTCAGAATTACACTGGCTCTTCTTTATTAATGGGTTTGATTGGAAGCCTTCCTGCCACCTGTGAGTTTTAATGGAGGGCAGTGGAAAGTGGGCATTGTGTTACTGCAGAGCGCAGCCAAAAATACACTGCAGGTGTAGTGAGTGTTGTGTCTCTCAGCTTGCACTTCTTTTCGCCATGAATCAGGTCCCTGTACCCACATAATGCCAGCCTTGAACTGCAGTTGTTTCAACAAAAGCTCTTTAAATGAGGGGGCCAAATCTGCCACAGAGTGAGCCGCAAGGGTTAGGAGGAGGACGCTGACAGAACTGCAAACCTGCGAGAGATAGCGCAACAAAATCACAGAGTTAGCACAGCACTGAATTCTGCTACTGTATTGTTATCTGTAATTGTAATGACCTTACCTGAACAGTGTTGTTCTGATACGTGCGGGGAGGAGTGGTGACTCATCTAGTTTGCATTTTCTATAACTGTGCTTATCTCAAAGTGTCTCTGTTCTGCAGCACAGTTCGTACCTTCCTGTCTCCTGTCCCTTCCTCTGTATCTGCGGATTAGTAAACCTTTGCTGTTGCTGATTCACTCTTTCCCAGTACAACACAATCCACTGCTCAGGCTGGTTTTGATCAGAAAAATATTACACACTTGCTACCTTTTTTTTGTTTTTGTTTTTTGCAATTTTTCGTCTGCATTATGAATATGTGGGCGATCTCTGTTGCATTATATTCTGCGTTTTTAGCTGTTGTATCGATACTGGCTCAAATTAACCATCCTCAGCTCCTTTGCCTGTAAATGCCTATAGTTTGAATGGCTTTGTTTTGAAAAGCTCTCTCAGAGAGCTGGTGTTTTAGCAATTATTGGGTGCCTTTGAATGCAGTAATTACTAAAATAATGTTGCATGGCGCTGACAATATCCTCTTTGCATTTAACAAAAACAGCCGTCACATAATTTACGTACTGTGGAAAGCCAAGGGAATCGCGTTTCTCTATTTCTTGGTCCTTACGTCTGCCTTTTCCCCTCTTTATTTCGTCTCAATCTTCCTCTCTGTCTCCACACCTCTCTCATATCTGCCGATAAAGTCTATTAAAAGTCTGTATGACAGCCACGGGGGAGCATTCCTTTTTTGAAGCCACTTTAGACTGAACACTTAAAACAGTGATTGTTATTAAGAAACGGCTGCTTTGGTAGCTGAACTAGCTCTCCCTGATGGCTGCTTCAAGGCTACGTGTTCCCCAGATGCACTCCCTTGACAATGCTGCAGGATTCCTTTGTCCCCGTTTGTGCCGTTTACACACCGGTGCCATATGGAAACCGCGAGGTCTACTCCGTAAAATGTTAAGCTGTTTATGTATTAGAGTCGCCATACGTCCACGTAACGCCGTTGCCGAGAGCTGAAGGAGATCAGTGGATCGTGGGAAGACTCTCTGCAGAGAAGTCAATGTCTCACTCGCTCTGCTTAGTCAGGCCAAACACACCCGGGGCAGATCACTCTCTGCCTGCATATAAATTAAAGCAGATAGCCTGGCCCATGCTTTATTATCTGCTGCGTGGCTTAGTGGTGTTTCAAACTTCTCGCAGAGAGGCGGTGCTTATTTTATAGAGGCTAATGACAGGAGCGTCGACCTCATTCGCATGCCTCAAGCTTATGACGAGTAACGACCACCGCCATGAATTTATGGGAAGCGCTGCAAATGAATGATCAGTGATTCATCGCCATCCTGTTTTTGTCAGGCTTTTATGACTGTTCCAAATCAACACCTTTGTTTACAATCAGTACATGAGGGTCTACGTGTGTGTGTGTGTGTGTGTGTGTGTGTGTGTGTGCCTCACTGTGAAAAGATTGAACAAATTGTGACTCACATTTATTCACTGATCTTAGCAAAGGCGGTGTTTTTCAACCAAGACGTCTTTTGGGGTGTTTTCTTCACTCAGGGCATTATCGCCGCCTTAGTCATATCGTAATTACCACTTATACGTCAGCATCCTGTGTACAATGTGGCTCATACAGTGGATGGTGGCACATTAGCAGTCATTTTTTTCAGATAATTTGAAACCTTCACTTTTTGTTGTGTTATTTGTTACATAAAAAAATGGATTCATCAGTCATTTAATTCTCAAAAACAAGTAATCAAAAAATAAAAACATGTTTTGCAATTTCCCAAAAAAGACAAAACAGTCACTGAAATCCTGCATTTACATAATTAATTTGACTCTTTGCTGTGGTAGCTCCAGATTGTGGTTAGGCGTATCCTGTTTGCCTAATTTTAAGTGATGTGTCTAGAACTTGACTGGACCACATGTGGCAAACTGAATGGATCTGATATTTTTTTTTATATCAAGGCACACACCTATGCGTATACTGTAAATTAAGGCGTAATAATTCACAATGCATCTGAGAAACTGACCAATTGGAACCACTATTTCTCGTCGGACCGAGGTGATCTTAGATTCAGAAGTTTTCTGCAGAGATCTATCTCAGAGGCACTCAGTTATTCAGGCGTTAATGGTTGAGTGGTGGAAGCCACTGAGAAAAAAAAAAGGGACCTGATACCAATTGGCATTTAAAGGGAACTGAGACCGGGAGGAAAATTGTCTCAGGTTTAATGAGTCAAAAGCTAAACAATCTAAGCAGAACACCAAGCACTATTACTGGTGCATACCAGGCACTCGTCATCATCTGACTAATACCATCCCTGCAGTGAAGAAGCATGGTGGCGGCAGCATCATGCTCAGCAGCAGGGACACGAGGTTTGGTCAGAGCTGTGGGATGAATGCCGCCAAGTACAGAGGTCCTTGAAGAATGTCCAGAGTACAGCGTCTTGAAACTGGAGTGACTATTCACCTTTCCACACAACAATGAGACATTTGAAACAATCACATGGTTTTTTATGTGGTTTTAGGATAACCCTCTGACAGTTGTTGAGTGCCCCTGGTCAAGTCCAACCTTGAGTCCCAGAGATGGTCTTTGGAGTGACTTGAAGATGGCAATTTAAAAATGTTTCCCTTCCAGTCTGACTGGTTTCTGACACTAGAGACAGACAAATATGTAATTGTTGCCAAATGGGCAGTCTTTTCAATCGTAAGCTTGTTAAAAAATAATAATAATAATAATAATAAAACAACTAAAAACATGTTTTAACTTGACAGGAAAAAGTGGCAATTCTATTAACTTAAATTGATATCTATGACATAGTATAGTGGGGTAAAAAGGGAACTCTTTCTGAATCTTCACATCTATACTGTGTGAAAAGTGAAGGACCCGTACTCCTTGTTACATAATCCACTAGTTTTCATTCATAGTTTTATACATATTGATAGTATGGCTTTATTGACTGTGATAGTGGGCATGCAGAAAGGAAATGAGGGGAAAGAAATGTGTGACATGCAGGACAGTCTAGCAAGTCACTTATCAGTGCCGTTATGTGCCTTTAGACCTAGTAATTCTTAATTGTCATCTGCATTTTATTTTTTATTTTTTTAGGTTATTTTGTTGTTTTCTAACCTCTGTGTGTTCTGCAACAGCAGCGTCTTATCTGCTCAGTGCATTTTCTGTGTCTGTGTTTGGCTTTGCTAATCTAAATTGCTAGTGGAGGAGCTAATACAAAGGTTTAAGAAGCAGAATGGAAAAATCGGCCCTGGCTGTTTCATTATCCTAATGAACTCATTATGGTTCTGATAATTGTCCTCAGTTGGCACAACTGATTGGAAGCTGTTGGCAAGTTTTATTTCACCATGTGGTTATTTTCAGTCTGTGTTAAAACAGGAACCGGTGTACGATTTTGTAACTACACAGCCTACATTTATTAGGACAGTGATTCTTATGTTTTATCACTGTAGATGAAATCGTAGTTAGTTGCATTGTTTTTTCTCTGTTCGAACATCGTCTCCTCGCTTATGTGTGAATTGTTAAAACGGGGAAAGGATTAGATCAGCAAGAGAAACAGAACACGTGACAAGCTTAGCTAGAGCCATGGAAATCTGCCCACATGAAGTTTGGGAACAACAGTTGTGGATGTGATTCAGAGCGGGGATTTTGAGCACGTACCACACATGGAAGGGTTAAGAGTGCTTCTCACTGGTTTAGATGGTTTTCTGACTGAACAAATTCTCAGAGGAAATTAAAAAACATAACCCAATGTTCATAGATGGGAAAAAAATGAGTGAACAAAAAGAGTTGCAGATTTTCTACAGTACTACTCATTGGTATGCATATGGTTGGAGAACTCTTCCGTTTTAATGTATTATCAAAGGCATGGCGGAGCAGGGGCAATGCTCATTTACGCTGCTGTTACTCCTAATTCACCAGGTTTAGGTCCGTCCTCACTCAGGCTTGTCACAGACTATCCTCTTAAAGAGGATTTCACTCAAACGTGCGCCTTCTGACTCTTTCACCCTCAGCCAACACCCAATCTCATTTACCCGACCAATTTCCTCTCGTCTGCAAAGCAGTCCTAGCCAATGTGAAAAATGTCATGTTCTTGTCTCTTGTGAATGTGAATGTGAGGGCTCAACGTCTGACATGGCAAACAAAAGGTGACGCCTGACTTGGCACCGAAAATATCGCTGTAAACAACACATGTGATAGTAGTACAACAAGAATAGTGCTGGTTTTATGCTGAACATAATCAGAATATTTCAGTATATGTAAGTGGTAGATCCAGTATTGTGGTTACACATTTGATGTTGTGTAGTTTGGCCACCTACTCTGACCAGAACTGTGGCTGGCTTTTTCTTTTTTTTCTTTTTTTCATTCTTGGTTTTGACTTAATAGTTACTACTGTTCATAAAATGCGCTGAATACTTAATATTATGTGACATTGCCTGCCTCATTGTACATTGTGCAGCTGCGATTTTTCCCTAACACCTGTTTGCAAGCCTACGCTTTGTGACCTTTTTATAGATTAACAAACCATTATGCAGGGTCATTAACGGGTACATTTTCACGTATAATAATCTCGACAAACGTCAAATGAACCAAAGCCGTCTAAAAGAGTGAATGAAGTAATGCTGATACTTTAGCGTCACAGTAGTAAACTTCACATTTTGAAGTTCAGCTTCTCCCTTCCAGACTTGGTGAAAGTCCCACACGCCACAGGCATGTTCTGGCAGAAAGGCGCTTGGTTTGTACCAGGGGGTGAGAAACAGCTCCCTCAGCCAGCGGGATAACATTCTCCTCCCCTCCAGTCTCACAAAACTGCCTCCTGCCAAGAGCCTCCTACTGCACCGCCACCTGGTCTTGTGTTGTAAGTCTAATCCCAGCCAGAGACCCACCCATAAGGCAGCCAGGTTTTCTTATGAAGCTGTTTTCCCGCCATCAGACCTCAGCAAGGACCCTGGCAACAACTTGTGTGAATAAGCACGCATCAGAGCCAAGTGTTTAGCTAATCGTCTTTGTCTAGGTGTGATTGAATCACAGGATTGAATAAGCAGAAAATTAATAGTCGACTTTGAATGCCACACAATCAAAATCATTAAGGTTGTCACTGATGGAGAGCACTACACTTACGGCTAGACGCCTTTTTAAATGAAAAGGTCAGTGCTATCCCGAATTCAGCAGCTGAAATGAAAGGATTTCTGCATAACAAGGGACATTCTTGCTGATATAAGAACTCTCCGTGGTTTCCAGAAAAGGGTGGTTTTATCAAACCAACATAAATACATTTAAGCCAATTGCCTGCTTTTGATACAGGAGCCGTGGTCCACACAGGGACCCAGACATTTAGTTATTCAGTATGAGGAGGGTTGAGGCTGACCTTTTTAAATGGAATTTTCCCTAAGAGCAGTCGCCAGTGACCAAATTTAAGTCTTCAATCTTGTAGATGTAAACTCTGACATTCAGAGCCCTTATGTTTATCTTATTGATTCAGCAAACGTCGAGCACCAAGGCGTTGCACCAGAATTCCCTCCTCTCCTCCCCCCGCGCCTTCCATTTTGTCCTCTTTTTGCATGAGCACAAATGGTGAATACAAATCGTACGTGATATTTAAACAGCCATAGCATTTGCCTGAATCAAACAGTCACCGCCCAAAGCAGATTGCCTTCGTCTGCAGCATGCAAAAAGCGTGCTGTCAATTAGCGTTTGTAATTTGCCCTGCTGTCTTAAGTGAGGATAGAGCACATTTGCCGTATGCTTAGAGGTGACGAGGCTGCTGTCAGGAGCTCCGGCACAACTCCTGTCCTGCCAACTGTTGCTGATGATTCACAATTATCGATTTATACTCAAAGAATCTGAATTAAATCTGCGTTAACCAAATCTCTCGTCATTTATCGGTCAAAGTTGTTATTATTTTAATGAATGTAGCTCATACACATTGATTAAGTCATGCCACAGTGGTGGCTGATAGAAATCTGAATAATAAAAGAGGGCAGGGCACAGTAGCGTTTGATCCAGAGTCTTGGTTTCACAATTTAATTCTCCTCTGTGTGTTCAAAACATTAAATGGCAATATCAGAGTTTTGTGTATGAAAACAATATTGAGTGGAAAGTTGCTATGTACATTTACTTACTCAAGTACTGCACTTAGACTGAATACTTCAACTGTGCTTTAATGTTTCCACTTGAGCTACCATACTGCGCCCGTAATTATTGAGACGATATTATCACAGCTACCGTACAGTATACTATTATTGTGATTTTTAACATATCTCAGTATACTGAGTATTTATTACATTGCAATATAATGCAGTTTATAACTTTTTTAGATAGAATTTATGTCCCCAACGGAAAATCTTTGTCAGCCTCTGTTTTATCTGAAAGGATAAAGTTCCCAGTCGGTTCATTTCTCTTAAGTCATTTTTACTGCTGCGAAATGGGATTGTCAAGCAGGCAGACTGACCCGCTATAGTTTGGAGAACTTGAGACAGCAGTCGACAGACTTCTGTGAGATAATGAGCTGTTAACAGTCGCGTATGAATCAAATGGCAGTCACATCCATGCTCTGCAAGTTAATGCAACCCTTTCTGCCGGAGTCAAAACTTCACTTCTCTGTAGAGCCTGGGGATGACTGGGTCCGTAATTTACACAACGCTGCGTGAACACAGGTCTTTGCAAATTAAGTAGTTGATGGTTGTGTTTTTTTTTTGGGTTTTTTTTAAGCTCACTCCGATTAGGGAGGTAGATTCGTCAAGCTAAGTGTGTCCAGTGTTGGTTTTATGGTGGAGCTGATTTAATGCGTCCTTGTGTTAGACACTTCTTGCAAATGTGTAGTATCATAGTCGTCTTCTTCTTAAAAACGTCCAGAATAACTGCGTACCTGTGATTTAAACTCAGACACCCTGTTATGAATTTCAGTCCAAGTCCTCTATCTTTGTTTTATCAATTTAACCCCAAACCTTGTTACCTCTATTGATTTTACCAGGAAAGAAAAGCTCAAAGGCACCTTGCATCTTCAGTCCAAAGGTGGACTGAAGATGCAATTAATTGTATTATTCCAGTACCAAAATCTTAATGTTTTGTGTAGCAATAGCACACAAAACATCCTAAGCATTTTTTCCCCTCATCCATAATTTTTACTTCCCTACATTTATATGACAAACTTAAGTTTACGTGTTAACTTTTAAAGGTGACCGTTAGCCTTTCTGAACATTTACTTTCAGTCCCTTAATATAATCTGATGCCAATACATGCTTTGAGTGTATGACCTTTTTATGTCCAGCAGGGTATTTCAACTGTTCCACATAAAAGTAATGGTTTAGTTTTACTGTGGTAACAGAAATGAGTACTTCTTCCCTTGGCTTTTACTAACTCCCAGGGAGAACATCCTTCTTGTTGCAGTGCTAGTACCATAGAACATCCATTATGATCTGCAATACTGGTGGTTTTGAAATCGAACAGGCCCGAGTTACGCTTTTCTTCGACCGGTCAGAAGAGATGAGGTCTCTGCTTTGTAAACGTTCATCTCTCTTATATCTGAAGATGACCAAATGCTTTACTCTGTGTGCCACATGTCCCATTCTGCCAGCACAGTAATTATAAGCCATAGTGTTATTAACAATGAACAAAATCAATCTCTGAATTGATTCAAAATTCTAGAGAATAAGAATAACAATTGACTTCTTTTCCTCACCTTTACTTCAAAGGCTGACATTCCTTTGTTCTTATCCGCAAACTGATTAGTTATCGGTTACGGTGTGTGTTTTCTCTGAGGCGGATATTTGGGAGAGCTGGCTGAGGACATTCGTACCCTTGTTTAACTCTGCCAAGCGTCCCAACAAGACGGAGCGATGAGTCACCCTGCACGCTTCTCCTCCCCCTCGCTCAGACTGTGTTATGTTGGCCGGAGTGGATCTACACATTCATGTCAAGGCAGAAAAATGTGGGGCAAACTCAGCTAATTTCTCATGGCTGTCTGCCACTGGGGTTGGCCCGGCCCAGGGAGCACTGCTTCTCACTCGGGGAACACAGCATACACACAATCCATCACAGAGCCACTAGGATCAGCCATCCCGCCAGCCTCAGTCAGATCTAAGCACCCAAAGCACACTACCTTGATGAATGGAGTAGTTGGGTGTCTAATGAAGGTCTTTATGTACCTCACATTTCAAACAAATTGCACCAAATCAGAGTCTTTAGGGATTTAAATTCCTTTCCTTGTTTCACAGAATGAGCTTCAACACAACCAAGTCATCTTTTTACGCCTTTATCAAGCTGAGTATCCTTTTAATATAGTTTTTTTTTTTTTTATAATCCAAATGTGCTTAAATTACAAACACAACCGCATTGTTGCAGAAATCAATATCTAGCCAAAGCTCCAAGCCCAAATTAGCCCCCACGCTCTCATTTGGGGTGTGAGAATCCCAGCGCACTTCAGTGGATCTGCATGCAGTGATTGTCCCCAAACATCGCTAGACGGATAGCAAGATGAGTGAGCAAATGACGAGGCAGCTGCATTGTCCTTTTGTTCCCTTCCCGAATCACAAACAGACACAGTCCACAGGGCTGCCGGAGCTCTTTTTCTCCAAGTCTCTTGCTATATTGCATTGTGGACTGGTGCTGAACATATGTAATTACCTGAGCCTCTGTAGGTGGCGTTCCAAACAGGATCAAAATAGCCTAGGTGGCAGAGGGGAGTACCAGAGGCGAGACGAAGGCAGCCCTTTTCGTGATGAGGGAACTGTGGCGATTGCAGATTGCGGATTGAGTGTGTCTGTGCCGTGCATGAGTGGTCACATGAGTTATGAGGAATCGCATTCAGACCGAACTATGTTGAACTGCAGTTCCTACACACTCCCATCTGACTGCGGTGCAGCGGTGATATTTATGGGAGGTTGTGACACACCCGGACGCAGTAATGGTCGCGTCTGTTTTCAGCCTGACCTGCAGGGTTTGACAGAGACGCAGGCTGGGTCAGTGAACCCGGCTGTGTCAGGAGGCAAAACTTTTTTTTTATGAGTGAGGAGCGTGGTCAAGTAGCTTTCTACTGACCAGAAGTTTCTTCATGTTATTTCTTTACACGTAAACCCAAATACCTATCAGTGTGCAGTATATCTTATAGTATTTTAATAACCTTCAATCTGTTTCTTTTTCTCCACAGGTAGAGTATTGCTATGAAATTTGTCAGGCCAAATGTTGCGGTCCCCAAGGTGAAAAATGTATGAGCGTGGCTGCATCAGTCGCTGATAGACGAGTGCAGGGATTTAGCTACACATAAGCCTTTTTATCAATATGACTTGTATCTGTGTAAACATAATTTCCACAGTGTCAGTCACAGATTTTAACAGGGTTAAAGAGTCAAGTCTTTTGCATATTAACACCACGATTTACTTTTTCGCAGACAAATCCAGACTACTGAGCTGACTTGTCCAACGGGCCCAGTTCTTTATCAGTGCATTTCCGATTTCAAGGTGTCAGAAATTGTCGTGTCATTGTGAATGCAGCGCGGTATATATGATCTGACGGATAAACACCATAAGATACCAGGTTTTTCTGTCGTGTTTGTTGCAGGCTGAGGCTGTGGATGAGGTGCCTTCAAGGATGTGAAAACACTTGCAAACCACTCAGGTGTACAGTCATATAATATCATGAAATAGCAGTCAAATCTATTTGATATTCAGCTAGTTGTTTTCCTGAGTATACTGCTAAGCCCTAATGCAGCATTTTAAGGCTTTCTTCCCTGCCGGCTTTTTGGCAGGATGCTAGACTGACCACTTCACCTTTTGTAGGTTGATGATGAGCTGTTTGCTTTATTCTCTCTGAAATACTGTTTGTGTGCAGAACCAAAGGGCTACACATGTCTAGTTTTTTTTTTTCCTGACTGTATTACAAATAATTCACAGTCATTGTTTAATAGTTTATGATGATATTTGTTCTCATGTCAAGTCTATAAATATATGGAGTTTATACTTTACAATTTAGACTGTGAAGCAGTTAGCTCAGCAGGGCGCTGCGCTAATTGCAGCCAGAGGAAACACTGCGCAAGCTCAAAGTTGTCACACTTTTGCTAATGTGCAAGATGAAGTTGTAACGCATGGAGCACACAGCAGTGCGATGGCTCACTGCAGCTGTCAAAGCATTGATGTAAATAGATGGAGGACAGATAGGTACAGTACACAGAGAGAGGTAAACATGCAGGCAGAGACGGGCTGTACTGTACGAATGCATTCTGAAAGGAAGGTAGTTTCCTGTTTGTAAATGGAAAAACAAGTAAGAAAAACATAATGGTAAAAACAAAATCCCTGTTTACACCTAAAATAGCTGATGGGAACGGTTTGTTAAGAAAATGATTGCAGGGCTTACCAGGCATGGTCTCTTTATGGTGCTGTGTGGGGGAGGAAGCATGGACAAAGGATGAAGGTGTGTTCAGGGTCACTAAAAACTCTTTATTTTTTAAAAACATGAAAAAAGATTGTGCAGCAAAACAAAACTGCAAAGCAACAAACTCATATTTATCTTTATAACATTTATCTCAGAGTGTGAAAAATATAGTTTCTTATCAGTTTACGTTCTTAATTGGCCTCTGAGCTCGGATTGGCTCAGTGTCTTAGCACAAAAATAATTAAATTATAATGAGTGCATGTATCATGTTTTACAGCTACAAAAAGACATGAAATCCCAGCCTATTCTGTGTGCATCTCTGTTAAACCTCCTCTATTAACTAAGTTTGTCTTTTCATGTTACTACAACCAAAATAGATTAGCTGCAGGGGAGTGAGATCCATACTCTCTGACCCAAAAACAAATGTTTTGGGGTTTTTTTTTTGTTCAAAGATGAAAGGACTAAAATGGATTCACAGGCATGCCGGCCAGTTCGCCAGTCTTCAGAAGAAGCCTTTCTTCAGATCATTCTCTCTGACGTCTCCGTGATTGTACTGTATTTATTCTCCGCCGCTGGTGTGAAACACATCAGGAAATTGGTGTCTCGTGTGGCAGCCAATTTCATTGCCACATGTATCTTCTTACTATTCCTCTTTTTTTTCAGGACAGGGCTGTCGCCTTCCTGGCAGCGAAAACTGCTGACTGGGCAGCTTTACGTTTTGTTTAGGACGTTAGCGTTGAGTCTTCAGCTGCAGCCGAGCAGACTGAGATGGAGAAACAGAAGTTTCGTTGTTATGTTGTTCTCCCGCTGTAAGGAAATTTAAGAAAGCTTGATAAGTAATACGGTTCTCCTCATAGCACCAGATTGACAGCTGAGAGATTTAACAGCATGTGCATGAAGATCTATTAAGCTGGGTTTGATGTTTGGGGGAGAATTTATCTTGGTAATTGAGAAAATCAGTTGTAATTTTGTTTCCAGGGATTGTTGGCCGTCCTTGAGTCCAGATTTTGTGCTACTTGTGGCGGCCCGAATTTCTTTCAGTAGATAAAATAAGACAATCAATCAGCTTGAGGCATTCAGAAAGTTTAGATAAAGCTAAGTGGGATATTGACTGGACCTCTGCAAACAGCGCAGGTATTAAGACACCTGTGTTGAATCTTTTAATGTGTCCCGTGGCTGAGGATTTTCTGGTGCCTGAAAATACCACGCATTAAAAAGTCGAGAGACAGTCGCTCAGCTGACACCGAGCTGAAGTTTAGAAGGTCATGGGTGTAGCCTGGCTGAGCTTTGTTTATCCTCTCCAACTAAATGAACAGCGGATAGGGAGGAGGAAGGGTGGATTGAGCTCATTATTAATGCATACAGGTTTCACAGGGGCATTATTAACAACCTTAGCCAGCTCACACTTAGTAATAATGCTGCGACGCACCAAAGAAGGAGAGAATATAGTAATGCTGTGATATATCTGCACATTTTCCTTAATAGCATTTATTTGGTCTTCACAACAGGAAATTGCTTTTTCTGCACACTAGTATTATATCAATATTATCTTTTATATCCATTGCTCTGTAAGCTCAACTGCCATTATGTTTAAGTAAGTGGTGAATTGGCAATGATACTGCAAGACCCACTGTAAACAGTAGAAAACAAGACTGAATTAATGCTGCAACTTAAAAGCATTTTCATTATCAGCCAATCATTTTCTTAATAATTTATGGTTCATAAACGTTGTACTTACTCTAGTGTCCCACAGACAATATATATATATGTTTTTAAAATTAAACAAACTGCAGATATTAAAACAAAACAAAACAGAGAAGACTGGAAAAAGGGAACAATATTAATATTTGAAATTTGCAGCAACGATAACTGAATTGCCCAAAGCTGCATTTTTATCTCATGGCTGATCTGCCTGTGTTGTTTTCAGTCAATACAAATAGAAATCCTACTATAAAGTTCCCGTTTGTGCTTGGAAACGCTCCAGCTGTGTCAGTCTCATCCACACTCTTTGTTTTGTTTGTAACTCTCTTGCTGTGACGCGGGAACATGACATCCTTATTTTTTAATCTCGCCTTCCAAAATGGCTCAGTTGGTCCAGTGGGGAAACAAGAATGAGCACAAGTTGCATTTGAATCCACGGATCCGAATCTTAGTTATGGAAATAACTGAGTTGGCTGAAACCAGGCTACAACCAAGCAAAGAAAAAGTTGTATTCATATAAGAAGACAAAGGCCAAATGCTTTTAAATGTTTCCCAAGCAGCTAAGTCCACAAAATGAACATCTGCATTTATTCACAGAGATCATGACGATGAAGTTCTTTTGAAATTAAGAACGTGACTAATCTGTTAAAAAACGGTACTGCACTGTGTATGTTCCCTATTAATAACCCGATGACTAGATGTCACTCAGTGTGGGAGTGCAGAAGGAGGAGGGTTGCAGCACTTCTTGGGTTTTATTTACATCAGTCGTGCTGTTTTTTTCTGCCAGTCACCTGCTATTTTCTCTGGACCCAATCACGAGCACTGAAGCGTGGCCTCCTTGTACAGGCACACATGAGCATTATTATCTTCTCTGCCTGTAGAATTAACACAAGAAGGTGCAACATTAATTAATTTCCACTCTCTTCATTATATGTTTGGTGATACTGTTAAGTTTGGGGCAGACTATCATCATGCACCAGGTTAAGTAATTCAGCTGAAGGCCAAAGAGAAAAGGGACCAAGCAGTAAACCCTGGGGAGTGTCAGAGGGGAAATTGAGAGAGCCTATCTCTGCCACAATTTTCACGATCTGTTGCCTGTTTGGTGCTGCTTTACGCGACGTTGAAAGGTCAAATTCAGCCAAGACGAGACCTGTGAGAGCAAAGAAATGTTTGTGTGTACACACAGACTCTCAGTGGCACACAGAAAACACATTCCCATGCATGCACTTATCCGCCCACTCGTTTGTAGACACAGATACACAACGCAGCCTCCCACACACATATGCACACGGCATAGAAATCTTATCACACACACACACACGCCACGAATCCCGCCATGTCCCGTGCATTTATATTAAAACCCAACCTGTCTTTTAAGTCTGCATCAGAGAGCATTTTGAACCTTCCCTGGGAATTAAAAGGAAGCTCGGCTGGTCATGGCAGAATAAAAGAGGGAAGTAATTTAGCTTTCAGGCCCGTACTGTCATAATCTCCTTTAATTATTTTATGAGGCAATCTTAGTGTGTGTGTATGTGTGTGCATTTGTGTTAGTGATTCGTCCAGGGTGTATGCTATAAGTCCTTGCATGTTTGAAGTTGGTCATATATGAGGGCAGTTCAATAGCATCAACTCAAACCAGCTTAGTGAGAATCCTACGGGAAGAATGAGGATTTTCTGTTGTGGCGTGATGAAGTATTTCTGTGAATTTCCATTATTATTCAGCTGGCTTTGACAAAATCTCAGGTGCATCATACGCCCACATATTCCCACAGTCTGTGTGAATGGCATTGCACTATATTTAATCCTTTTATGTAGCTAATTAAGACACATAACTGACAAAAACACAATATGTCTTGATTTGGTAAATGGTACTCATGCAATAATAGGTCCCAGCTGACTACCTTTGTACTGAATATGAAGCAACTGGTATGTTATTCTGAATAGCCTCCATTTATCATCTCTCTGCTTGTCCTGTGCATTGACAGAAGGTGGGTGTGGATGAACTGCAGAGATTGTGATTTAGTGCTTATTCTTCACAATTCTGAATGCCAAATTCAAATATTCTGCAACTTTGTTTTGTATGCAGTTTGGAGACAGCAACAAAATAACTTAAAATAACATTAAAATATAAATTAAGTATACATATATGGAGAAGCAATCATTTGATATCGCGCCTGCAGATGAAGGTGAGACACTTGGGCTAATCCACAATGAAAACATGCTCACTTACATCGTCACTCATTCATTTATTCATCTTCTGTAACCACGTGTCCTCTGGAGGGTCGTGGTTAACGTAGTTAATGTCTTTGGATGGTGGGAGGAAGCTGGAGTACCTGGAGAGAACCCACGCAGACACAGGGACAACATGCAAACTCCACACAGAAAGGAACCAGTCGGCTAATGGACTTGAACCCAGAACCTTCTTGCTGTGAGGCATCACTTTTATCAATAGATGTGATATTCTCCTGTAGAAAATGTAAATACACCCCAGGGTTCAAAAGCTAGGAATGCAGGAATAGCAGAAATAACTTGTTGTATGTGGCCATCAGTCTCTGACATTTGCTTGCAGAAATTATCTTTAATGCAAAAATTCCTTCAGTTGGAAGATGTTAGTTTTCTTATATGTTCTGCCCATTTCCTATTCCCGTAGAAAATGTCTTAGAAAATGACTATTCAGTGGAATATTCTTCTTCCAGTCCAACTTCAGCATCCGGTCACATAACGTCACCTTATCTTCAAGCACTCTGTGATAAGATGCAGAATTCATCGTTGAATCGTGAAGCAACCTCAAGCCATCAGGTTTGAGAGTGGTCAAACAACTGTCTTTTTTTAATTTGTCCTAATTAGTCCTAATTTTATTGACAATAGACGGAATGTATTTTATGTTACACAGTTTGATACTGATAAGTTAAGCTTGACTTTACCTTGTTGCAGCCTTGAGACATGCACCAAAGAACACTTTTAATCCAGTAAACACAATGGATGGATGGAAATAGCTAGCAGTGGTGACCAGATGTTAATAAACTAATCCAAAACAAGTGAATATGGGCAATCTGTATAAGGTCAGTACATTATGTCAAGCATTATCAGCAGCTGCCATGAAAATGTCTCAGAGGCGCAAGACTAGATGCTTATTCTAGAAGAGATAAGATTAAAAACAAAAAAAACAACAGCTCTGTCTGAATATAATCTCTCCTTTCAGCTAGAGCACAGCCGAGGGACTGCCAGATCTGCTTTTTGAGCCCCCTCTGACATCAAGGCTTTCAAACATATCTGATTTTTGTCAGCACAAAATGCTCTCTCGCTCTGAGACGACCCTAAATAGGTGAACAGTGGGCAGCATTTGGGAGTGAAAAGTTGCTCTGCAGGAGTGTAAACATCAAGAAAGAGAAGGTGCAGCCTGCTGGTTTTGATTGGACTTTATTATTTTGGGCTTTAGACTTTACCTCTTTGCGGAGCAAACCACACATGCGTCTCACGTCTCCTTTCCCCGTTTTATCCTCATAAATTGGCACGTAGCCCTCTACTCTTCCTCATTGTGTCTTTTCTCCTCACATCAGTGCGCAGACAGTTTCCGCTGGGAGCTGCTTCCTCCTCCAGCTGCAGTTTAGCACAGTATGGCGAGAAACTGTCTCATTTGCTCTTAATTTTCACGATATGAAATGGATCAAATGTACAACTAGATCCACGTAGCTTATATGTTTCTAACGGGGGGGCTTATTCCCTTCCCTCCTGCTTTTGATTCTCACCTTCCGTATATATTTAGTGTTTTTCTCCTTCACGGTGTATGCAGTTGTTTAAGCATGTACTTGGGAAGGAAGTGTACCCACTGATATCAGCAGGGAGTCTGAATATCCTTTTTTTTATTATTATTTATTCCCACACTCCAAATGTGCTTCAAAACCAAAGCCTCATTTGTTCATATTCCGTTGCATTTTGGCTCTCTCTCCAAACTCTCCCCCAAGGGACTGAGAGCTTGAGTTCCCCGTGGCGTGGCGTTTGATTGATGCAGCCCTTCTCCCTCCATGTGATGTGTTCACCGATGCGGTGGAGATGGAGTGAGATACCCCTGCCGAAGCTGATCTAGTGAGCAGCTGGCCCGTGTTCCCCCGCTTGCACAGTGGCTTCGCAGTTGTTTCCCATCACATTTTCTCCTCCTCATTATCACTTGAGGGTTGTGTGCCAGTGGCTTGGCTTTAGGGAAATGGTGGGATTTGCTGAGCCGTATTCCACCCGCGGGTTAGTCTTTTTGATGATACCCCGCTAGAATTTATATTCACGTTTAAGGAGGTTAAGCTGGGCGAGTGAAAAGAATGAAGATGTCAGTCTTGGCCTGTTGATACTGTTGGCGTACATCTGGATTTGACCAGCTGATAGATGTTGAAATTGAACATTCAGCGGTTTCCTGGTGAATGTGTTCTCTAGCGTTTCTGCCGCGCTCAGACACTTCCGTTGAACAGAAACGTCATTCTGTGTGACTACTTCACAACCACAACACCTAAATGATCGTGCCACTTCAATCACAAGAGATTCCCCCGGTTAAACTTTCCCTTTTATATAAAGCTTTTATGCTCATTGCCTGAAAAGTCTTGCTCCTCAGAGTTTTACAAGACGCTTAAGAAAAAACAAGGTTTTGCAGTCAGTTGGCTTCACTTGTTATTTCAGTGCATCAGATCTGTATTTCATCACCGTATCACATCCAAGGCTGTTTATCAAATGAAAGTTTGTGTACCGTTTTATATAAATTTAATATTCAGCTTGATATATTTGGTAACTTTTTAAAATTTGGGATCTGTTTTGAATTTAAATCTTCATTTTCTTTTAAATGTAGTTTTATTGATGGAAGAACGGCACAAGTTCGTCACGGGCTGGACGCAATCTCCAACATTTTGGTCCTGATTAATTTAACGATACTTGTAGTTACCGGTGCTTTAATATCACTGAGTGCTGAGGGCAACAAAACAAACTTAATTTTATTAAAGAAGCCTGGCAGTAAATGGCATGTTTCCATCATTCTGTGAGCAACAATGATCTGATTTTCTGCTGCACACGACATGTAAACAGCGAGGCAATGTGGAAGCGCCTTGCCGCCTGCAGCTCTTCACCTAGCCACTCACTGTGGCTGCTCCTTCTTGTTCCATTACTTCCGGCAATATTTTAAACTGATCTGGTGTCTAAAAGTGACGTTTTGATGATGGCAGTAAGTGTTTAATGCTTTTAATGTAAAGCTGTGAGACTACGAAATGCTCAGTTTGCATTAGCAGCAATTTATTGGCTGTCGTCTGATGTCTATTCAGCATTCTGCATTCATGTATTACATTAGTAGTAACTTAGTAAAGCATTTTTCCAGTGAAACTCGCCAAAGACACCCCGTTCATAATAACTGTATCGCTCAAATCAAATGTTTACAGTATATCGCAACACATTTATCAGTGGGCCATAGAAGGAGACGCCACTGTGAGATAACGATTTATCAGACATTTATGTGCCAGTTTTAGCTAACTATCTGTGTATTTTCATCTTTGAGTACGCAATAACAAAGCTAAATCAGGGACTTTCTTGAAGACATTTCTGTAACTTCTTAATTTCTGTTTTTTTGGGGGGGATGTTTTCATTTTATTTATCATTTTGGGTACTTGAAAATGTTGAAATGTAAACAAGATTGATTTGAGAAGGCCTTCGATGTCTCAGATGTCTCACTAGAGCCACTATAAGCAGGCTGGTGTTGTACAGCGAGAAGCAGAGATGCAGCATCTGCTGTGGAGACGCCTCCATAGGGGTGGCTCATTTCATGCCTTACTGACGTCCGTCCGCAGTGGATGCGTCTACTCATTTTAAGCAGGAGCAGTCACCCTGACCCTGTAGCTGCCTGCTACTTGACTGTAACTTGAGGAGCTGTGTCAATGCACGAGTGGCAGGCCAAGTTTTACAGGAATACAGCGTTAAAGCACAGGCCACAGTGTGTTTAAGAAAACTATTTCTCTTGTGTGAAAGGTGAAAGTGTGCTTGTACCATTTCTACATTCTTCAGTCATGCTGGAAAATGAACGATACCACTTGAAATTCATGCATGGGAAAGGTTATTTTCAGAATGAAATTTCTTTTTTTTCAGTGATACTCAAAGATACTCTTCAGTGATTAATGCTTGAAAATCTTCAGTAGCTCTTTGACTTATAATAAGTTTCAGTGGAGCCTTGCTGAGACAGTTCTGTCAGTATTGTGACCACGAACATCCCAGAAAAAAACAAGACTCTAATCTTTCATGCAGTGTGGAACTGCTCCTTTTGCATTACACATCCTGACTTTGAGGACTTGGCCAATGTTTGTTTGAATTTGCATTCAAATGAGCGTTATGTCATGGCAGGACTATCAGCCCAAACCAGAAAGCATGCACACAACAGTAGAAAATTATCCCGTGTACTGTTAGGCCAACGTCTTTATCTCTTGACACTTGATTCTGTACGAAGCCACACATAACTGTGACACTGCAAAATCGTCTTGTTGCCTGCCATTCAGAAATGAATGTTACTGTAACTAATAGCCTCTAAACGCCTCTGTCCTAAGGGCTGACGGAAATCTTATTACAGCTCAGTTATTCCAGTTTAGGACGGATGATTGGGGGTTTGGCTGCTATTGAACTTTGCAACGACTTTAGAGACGGTTGTATGAGATAAAATCACATCCCACGGTTCGTAAAACTGCTTCGACAAAAGAATTTACTTCAGATGTAAATTAGGAAGGAAAAGAAAGAAGGAAAAGGATGTTTCTGTACATGTAATGATAATCTTTATGGATATTTATATTGTTTTTTACTTAATTTCTCAAATATCCTTGTTCATGAAAATCTAGTTTCGGACAGGATCTCATTTTGAGTTGAACTAACTGTATTGTAAAGGACATTGCTTAATGTGACAGGAGTATGCAGGAATGAAGATGGAGCTTCAGGCAGGGACTTTAAACTGTGAACAATATGTCGTTCACTTGCGTCACATTGGGGAAAAAAAAGAACATACCAATTCATGATGATGCATAGCGTTCAGGATCGTCTTCATTTGCATGTAAAGACCTGCATTTGTGCATCAGCTTCATTACCCTGGAAGGTGCATTGAGTCATCCTCCTCCTCACTGATATTTTTTCCCTCGGCATAATTTAACTCAAACACCTTATCAACAGACTTCTGCTCAGCAGCTTTAGAGACTACCTAAGTCTGTACGCAGCATATGATTCAGCATTCATCAGCCCAGAAAAACAAGCAGATCCTCTATGGATTGGCTCTCCGTGGATACCCTCCTAAAAGAGCTGGTTTGACACGAGATTTTTCTGATAGACGCCGGCTGAAAATCTTCACTTTTGAGTTAATTGGGGCCCACGTGTATTACATACGCTGGCTATCTTCATTGGGATAAATGAAGGCTCTAATATGCGACATTGACAGTATCGCAACATGCTTATAAATCGCATGACCATTTTTACCTCAAAACAGCTGGAAATGAAGAATCTATTATGTGGGATTAACGTGATAATTTTTCTTGGTAGCAGTTCTAGCATGTACAAAAAAAAAAAGGTCAGCATAGGTAAGGCCTGTTCTCACTGTTAAAGAATAAAATGTTTGCTTATAAACCAACTCAAACTACTTTTATCACAGAGAGCCAGTCGCTCCGTCTAGCATTTGAATGTACCCAGAGGTATTACTTGGAAACCTACAGCTGCTTTTCATTAATTAGTCAGATTCATCAGGTAATTAAAAATTAAATTTAGTCTTTAAAATGTCAAACTAAATATTTAAATGTCACTGTTAACATTCTCCCAAAACCATGCTCACAACTGAGGCTGTAACCAACCAGTGTGCTACTTGATGAACAGGTTTAACGTTGAGGTAATCAGTATTTCAGCAAAAAATGTGAGAAGGATCACTTGTAGAGAGAAATTTCCCCACATCCTCCAGTTTTTGTGTCTTTTTTGTCATCAGTTTAAAGGCCAGATTTTGCTGACTGTGGTTGGTGGAGACCAAAACAGAGTTAAAAAAGAGCAAATGGTGCTCTGTGTCAATGCAACATGTAAATCAACATATTAACTTTGTGGGGTAATAATATGCTTGTCAGTATTGTATTTGAATTCCATTCTTACATTTTAATTCTCTCACCACCTTTTTGTGTGCTGCAAGTAAATCTGGTCCTTTATATTGGGATATTCTGACATTAGAGATGTAAATATTAATCACTTATTTATAATGTAGAGTATTAGTATTAAATAGCCATAAGACATTAGATTACTCACTTGAGTCGGCATTGAAATCGGACATTTCCAGAAATGTTTCCCTGCAGAAAAGATGGAAGCTCTTCATGTCTTTCTGCTTCACTGAAGCAAGACTAGCTTTTCTGCAGACACACCTCAAACCTCAACCCCTTCTGTTCCAGCTAGGAGAAGAAGAAGAAGAAGAAGAAGAAGAAGAAGAAGAAGAAGAAGAAAAATAACTTTTTTAAAAAAAAATTTCAATGTTAAATTTCAACATTTAATTACACAGGACCTGATTAAACCACAGCTTTCCACAGAATACAACAGAACAAATGGATGCGTCATATTAGGTTGTATCAGAAAATGTGCTTCCATTCTTTGTTGAACCTTCAATCATGAATGCAGAGAGACTCTGCAAGACACGACGAGACCAGCCTCATAATTAGGAAGGGCTCAAAAAACAATTTCTCTCTTGGCACTGAAATAATGACTGGAATGAGGTTTAAATAACCTCCATAGTGTTTATATATATATATATATATATATATATTTTTGTATAGGTATTTATACGTATTGAATTAATGTGTGTCTGTTAGGTATGTAAAACCTCAAGACAGATAAAGTGAGAGCTGCAGGATGGTCCCACTGATGACAGAAATTATGCATTTTCATAAATATGAATTATTTGGTCTGTTTGTGTTACACAAGAGTCTGATTGCTTATATGCAGTGCACAATAAGGTAAATAAGTGCCTCCAGCACTCTTATTGCTGATTATCAACTCAATTCCTGATGACTTACAAAAACTGTAATGTCCTATTTTTAGATATCAGAACCTCATGTTGCACACCATGGACTGAGTGATCCCTATAGCGCCTGATTCTTTATTGTTGGCTGTCGTAGTGACCTTTTTGCTCTTGACAGAATTGACCGTAATGAGAGTGATCACAGGCGGTCTGAGAAACACGCAGACAGACAAAGCCAGACAGAGAAAATGGCAGAAAAGAACGTGAAGCATCATTTGAGGATACTTTACTAACACGACATGAGGCAAAATTGTGATATATTTCAAAAGTCTGTGTGACATCGTTGGCAATTTCACCTTCTAATTCATATAAACATCGCCCTCATAAAAGACCATGAAGTGATATAACGATGGGGAACGGGGAGAGAAAACGGCCAAATGTCCCTGCATCAGGTGCACAAGCGAGGCAGTGTTCTCTGATGGAGCCTTTCAGAGAGACAGCCATTATCCAGCCAGGAACATAGACGGAAATTGACACAAATGTCCTGCACAAAACGCAGCCAGTTGGATGTCTGGGCTCAGCAGGACATCTACTACAATGAGCTTTCCCTATACAGGATAATATGTGATACTTTATATTGATTATGTGAAACACCAAGATGTTCACATGTGTGGTAATGACACAGATCAGCAGCAACATTAAAACCTCTGACAGGAGAAGTAAATAACATTTACCATCTTGTGACAATCCAATGTTCTGCTGAGAAACTTGTGGACCTGGCATTCATGTGGATGTCACTTATACATGTACCACCTACCCAGACCAGACCAGGCACCCATAGCAATGACACTCCTTGATGGCAGCAGCCATCCCCATCCCCAAACACGAAGGTGTTGACCTGGCCTCCAAACTCAGTAGATCCCAAACTGATCAGGTAACTGTGGGATGATCCACAGAGGCCCCTCTCCTCAACCCATAGGACCCAAAGACCCCCACTAACAATATTCTGTTACCAGACACGACAGGACACCCTCAGAAGGCCCATGTCTATTCTTTGATGAGTCACAACTGTTTAAAGGCACAAGGGCGACCTACACAATATTAGGAAGGCGGTAATAATGTTATGCCTGATTGGTGTATATTACTGTATAAATCTGAAAATGTAGGAAAATAGCAAAACGAAGCAGAGAAACGGCTCAGTGAAGGAATCCAAAAATCATAATTAGCCTAATATCCACCAACGTATTGCACTCTGAATAAATAATTTCCTGT